>JADRCD010189720.1:0-23674 GCA_019843815.1 Montemys delectorum
GATAGATAGATAGATAGATAGATAGATAGATAGATAGATAAATAGATAGACAGACAGACTAATATACTCACATCACAGGCATCTTGATGTAGTCATCAAATACTTTCTGTCTATATCTTTGCACTCCTCTGAGAAAACATCCAGCATTTTGCCTGAGTTTGCTATAATCTCATCTCCTTCTCCTTTTCTCTCAGATCATCCTTCTTCCACTTAGTTGTGCCTTCCCAGTGCTTGTCCACTTTCTTCTGAGAGCCTTCCCTACCTCCTGGAGCCCAGTTGTACTTTCAGCTTCCCCCAAAGGGGTGTCTGTAGATCTCGGTTGGGTCAGGCATTTCCATCATTGTCTGTTTAATTCCTCCTAAGCCCAGACTTCCTTGTATGCACAGGCTATACACCCTCTGCACCAGCTACTCCAGATGCCAAGACCTCATGAAGCACAGAAAACTCAAACACATATCAGAGAGCTCACCTGGAGGTCATTCAGAGTGTGGGGCCATTTTATGAAAGTGTCTCATGAACATGAAGACTTTAAAATGAAATAATAATCCACAGGTGCAGACATGGTTTTAGACATTTCCACAGTGTTCCCACTTCTACTGGCCCCATCTCTTTCCTATAATTTTACATGTAGTTTCCCATTTTTGGCCTTCCTGGGAGGCTATGCTGACCCAGCTTCTGGGAGCTTCTCTTTCCTTTTCCTCAATTCCTCAGTACAACCTAACTACCCTCCAGACTAAGCCAATGGAATCCACCTATAATAACCCCAACAGCAGTGCCTCACAGTCCTGCAGCCCTAGGTACAGCCCAGTGTGATTCCTGTGCAGGTCTTGAATCCTTTAGCTGCCTATTGAGTTCTCAAGATCAATCTGTACATGGCAAGCCATCTTCTCACCTCTGGGTGCCTCTCAGCACATCTCATCAGGAGCCTGTGCCATCTTTTCTGGGTCATCACTGATGTCAGGGTATTCTCTTATGGGTTACTCCTTTAAAGTACCTTTCTGCCATCTACATTCTAGATGTTGGCACAAATCCCATTCCTGTAGCTTTTCTGAGCAGAGTGAGAGGGTTCTTCCTTCAGGACCCGTAGCCCTCAAGACTTACTTGTGCTGGGACAGGCTCCTCATCTGTTCCACCCACACATTGGTCTTTAGAATTGAAGAGGTCCAGTGAGAACATGCTAGACAAATGGCATTGCCAAAGTACAACAGAATGCTTGTAGCTGGGTTATGATTCACTCCTCATCACTGAAAGTTTTTTGTCTTGTAAGCCTCAGAAGCTTTCTCCTTTCTGGCCATAGGAAATGGCAGCCATGAGCCCTCACATCCTGGGAACTAGCAAACTTCCTCTTGGAGTTTGTCTGTTCTGCTTCTAAGGCTTCCATGTCAATGTGGCATTCTCTCAAATCAATGTCACCTGTGGATGTCCAATCAAAAGAACCACCTGAGAGCAACAGACAGAAATTGGCCTAATCAGACAGTAACTGGTCAGGGAAGTTGGACAGGGAGAAGAACTCAATTCTGACATTATTTACTTAGCTCTTCTCAAATCCTTGATTTGCATGCTCTCTGACCTTTACTTGACATGTCAGAATTCAAGCCTTTTTGCTTGCACACACTTCCTCAGTCTTGTGATGAGTTCTACCAGTGGCCATAGAGCCAACCCTGAAAGTTCACAGGCTCTGCATAGAGTACAAGTGGTTTTAGATAAATCATGCTTGACTCTGTTTTTTCATCATTTAAATAAAAATCCTCCCATTCTTCAGTTCATCTCTCCAGACACAGGACTTCTAGTATTTGCATATTTCTTGGACTGTAACCCATCTCCTGCCAAAGATAAAGTTTCTGTTTCCTTGTTTTAAATTCTGTGCCTCCCTACTGGGAAGCTAGAGCACAGACACAGGCTCTTGGTGAATCCAGAGCTATTGGTTCACAGCTCAGATGAAAGAGTGAATAGAGGAATTGTCACAAAGAGGCAGCTCTGGTGATTTACTCCACATTTTAAAAGCATTGTATGGACAGATTTCCCCATGTTAGGACATAATATCAAAACACTTCAAACCGGGCCTCAGTTGTCGTTGTAAAAACATCTTCCACTTAGTTATAAAGCTGTCTGAACTCTATTAAAGCTTTCATTATTTCTGTGAGTTTTTGTTTCATCCTGTGACCCCTTGCTGGAAAAACAACCCATTTTCTCAGGGCATATGCACCTTCAAACTCAATGTGTGTCCATGCATATAACATCAACACAAATCCTTCAAGAAAAAGTCATCAAGCCAGACACAGTTCTATTGCACTAGGATCTTATTTTCTTAGACAGAAAATACTTTCATAGAGACAGGGAACCTGTGCAATAACGGCAGAGGTCAAACAAGGTGGTGCTTGTCTCTCCACCAACAAATGGCAGGCAAATCTACACTGTGATCAACTTCAATAGTGGATGAAGATATGAGAATAATACTGGATATGTGGACAATCAAGCCACAAAATGCTGGAAGCTTCTGGTGCAGAGGGAAGCAGTCCCAATCAAACCCTCTGTACACATCGTTTCTTTATTCTTGGATAGTACCAATTACTGATTAAAATACTTGGGAAAGAAGTTCTTCATAAGTATGCACATATGATTTCACCCCAAGCAACACAGCACATGAGTTCTTTACAGAGCAATTACATGGTATCACAGGTCATCTGCATTTAAAGGATGAAAAAGGATATGTGTAGGTTGCAAGCAGATGCCATATCATTTCATTCAAGTGACTTGTGCAGCTGCACATGTAGGTATCTGGAATCCATCTAATTTGGATGTAAAGAGATGACTACCTGATCAGGATTCTTAGGTAAATAGACCAGGGGTGGGAGATGCTAGGTCTATATGCCTGCCTATAGCCACAGTCAAACCAGCACTGATGTCTATCTACAACATCCATATCTATATCTGCATCTACATCTCTACCACTTTCATATTCCTGCTTGTACCCATATCCACATGTACCCACATAGACATCCAACAGCTATATTTATACATATGCAAGATCCATATTGTTATCCCTGTCTATGACATTGACATCTATACACTTATCTATATTTATACTCATATCTAATTCTATATCAATTCTGTGTCTACAGCCATCTCTGTAATGTATCCACCCTTAGCTACATTGATATCTATACCCATCTCTACATTTGTATCGTGTATCTACACCTATATCCATTTCCTCACCCATAGTCACACATACACACAACCATATGTGTCTACCTAAGTACAGTATCTATATTACATCTTTTGCAGAACCCACTTTGTAACCATGCATTGGTCACCAACTCCCATCTCTTCATTGAAGGGTTTCAAGATAGTGGGTGAGTAGAGGGCATGAAGGATATTGGCAGGTATTCACTCCTGCCAATCCTCTGGAAAGATGTTCTTCGTGGGTATGCACATATGATTTCCCTTAAGCAAATCCTGAGAATTGGGTGAGACAAAATATGGCCTGCCTACTCTGTGGCTGACATATAGTATCCCCACATCATCTAGGAATGTACAGGACAGACAATCCAGGACAAAGGACAAATCAAAGGGAAGGAAGTTCAGGTGAGCACTACAGAGGGATGATGAAATCAGTGGTAGCAGTTGATGACACAGATACAGATGCAGATGCAGATTCAGATGTAGATCAAGGGGACCAAGGCACCCCCAGCAGATGTGCAAGAACTACCATAGGTACTGCTGAGTGATCGAGCTCAGATGCCATGGAGTGTGCCCTGCCATACTTGCTGCAGCCCAGAGCAGGTCTCCAGAGGTGTCAAACTGATGCCAGCATCTGTGGAGGTCATGTGGGACTTTGGAAGAGGCTTCCTGGATACGTTTCTCTTTGTAAGATCCCACTTGAGTTTCAGTGTGGACTTTTCTGTGCAGAGATGGCAAAGACAGAGGCAGTAGAACTTGCTTAGGACCTAGGGAAGCAGTCTGTGCTGGAATAGACATTCTTGCAGAAGGAGGGAGATTCACTTGAATTAATCATGTCACCTGTCTCTCTTATAAACTCTACCAGGGAAGATGCATAGGCACACACAAAGATAAGGACAGAGATATCAGGAGCCCAAGGAACTTGGCCACACTCCAACATGATTGGGCATCTTTTTGTAAAGACATGATGTCATCCAGCAAGGTCCCTGACATAAAAGATGGAAGCTTCCCAGCCAGAACTTCCATTCTACTAGGATCCACATAGCCTCTATGTGCTGAAATTATATCAAATCATTTTTAATGGTCACCTGGAAGTAATAGTTGCTTTCAGAAGGCAGATCAAGATTTTTTATAAAGATCTCACTGTGATTGAGAATCAGACATCCAGAATCCCAGTTGAGACATCATAAGCTATGGGTAGGGATAACAAAATGCCCCTCTCTCCACCAATTTTCAAAACTAATTAGATTACATTTTAGCTAATGTATGAAGTAGATTCTACATTTAAAATTTAAACTGTATTATGAAGAAGATAATAGGAAAGATGAAAGGAAATTCACAGTCACAAAGAGTCTTAGGATATCAGTCATAAAAAATCTTCCCTCATAATTCAGTAGGCATGTGTTTATTGTGATCCTCCTAAGTCTGATTCCTATATCTCTGGGAACTGGAGTTTGTATACAGCCTTATCTTTGATCTCCAAGCCTATATCATGTTTTCAGCTCATCAGACCTATGTCCTCTTGTGCGAAAGGTGACAACAGCCCCACCTCACTGAGTCTCTATAACCCTCGGTACTGTGTAACCATGGTAACACAGTGTCCCATGAGAGTTGACATTGAGCCTCACCAGTTATCTTACGTGCATGAAGAAAGTTATTTTGGTCCTTTTGAGATGGCTTGTCCAGCTTGTGACAGTGACAAGAAATGATGTAAGAAGGACCAAGTTTGTGGAATGAAGTGACTCAAGACACTTAAGAAATATTACAAACAAGTTCCACAGGGCTGGAGAGGTGGTTCAGTAATTAAGGGTACTTGCAACCCTCTGTAGAAGACTGCAGTTCTGTTCCCAACATCTATCGAACTGGTTTCCATGGGTAGGATAAACCCTTGTGGCCCCTAACACACCGTATACTCATGCACATAAAAAACAAATGAACAAATCTTTACAAAAAAGTTCTGTATCATCACCAAATGTTCAGTATCTAAAAGAATCTGGAATGTTCTGATTAGGAAGCACTATTCCCTCCTTTATTGGCCTTATGAGGTTTGAAGCTACCGGTGCCCTTCAGGGGACTCTACTGTCAACCCACAACCAGCTGGGATCCTCCTACCTCTAGACTCCACCTCTTCTGATATGGCAATGGTCCAAGACTACAACAATGTTCCTTGATTTTGGTTGCTGGAGCAATTTCAAGTTCATACAAAAATTGAACAGAAAACATAGTGTGGTTCCTCTTGATCTTTGTTTCCACCCTTCCCAGCTTCCCATCTCTAAATTCACACCTATGTGAGACCCACAGGGAGAATTGACGTCACCATACCATTTCCTCCCCCAAACCCATTACCTGCTCTAGGGTTTCCTTCTGTCCCATGGCCTTGGTGAATGTGTGATGATGTGTGCCTTCTACTTGGATATCATGTGTAATATTGTCATTGCCCCAGAAATGGCCCATATGCTGCCTGTTCATCTCTCCCCTGTTCAAAGCTGGTGACCTCTGTCTCAGTGCATGTACCTTTCCAGAATGGCAGAACTTGGTGCATTAATTTGGGGTTTTGATACAGAAACAGAATCAGATGGAGAAAAGGTGTATAAATGAGGAACAAAGGTGTAAGGAGTGGAGAATAACCAGCCATACTCTGTAATCAGCAATGTGCAGACCCACAGATCTGAGAGCACTGATCCATTCGAATGCCAAAGGTCCTACTTGTTCACAGAAGGCCAAACCTTCATCTCTCTTCAGGCTTTCCATACACTAGGCTCAACTAGCAGAACAAAACAAAATTCACCTTTGTAGTGGGACCTCCTTCCTTGTATCCCAGATCTCATTTGCTAAGGAAGTAATTCTCTCTTCCCTTGGGGACTTCTTCTCCCATGGGGGACTTCTCCCTTTGGGGGGGGTCTCATTTCCTCAGCCCCTGAAAAGCCATATTTTAGAGGTATCTTCAATGTCTCAGTTCTTTGTTTGAAGTTTTGGTTTATGATTTTAAATTAATACCATTTATGGTGAAAATGTATATGCGGTTTTTAGCTTCTTGGTCTGATTTCTCCTCTGCTCTGTCTTCTTATCACACTGGGGCAGATATTATTTGTTGGAAGAAATATAGACAAATAGAAGGGGACACCTTCTACTTGTTCACACCAGGAAATAAGTTGAGGCTCGATCTGGTGCTGACTATGGGATGTTGGCATAGGCCACACTTTTTGCTCAGCCACTGAAAGAATTGTCCCTTTCTAACAAGCCTTCTGATGCCACTGTCCCCTGGCTCCTTGTTACAGCTCATAAGCATTATCTCTGTCTGGTCAGCTTATGTCTGAATCTAGTGGCATCACTATATTTCACTCACTTATGAAGTACATGCCAACCTCCTACACAGCCCTCCAGAAGCTACCCTGCTGAACTCCTAACAGGAAGATAATGCAGGCACTTTTAGTGTCCAACAACAGAGGTAAGGAACTGGAGGTACATATTGGTGGCAGATACTGCCAGGGTTACAATCCAGGACAGGATAGGGCTGCACTCAGGTCCCTACAAAGTCTGCTTGGGCCATGTAATATGCACATGGACTCAAGCCACAGTAGGTTCCCAGTCCCTTCAGGGGAAGTACCAGCTACTCTGAGAATACCTTGGGCATGCATCCCTATCTCAGCTCAATGTTATAGATACAGACAAATCCCTACACAAAATGAGCTGGTGTATCTCTAGGAAGCAGTGGAAAGTGGCACTGTTCACAGGAAGGTGATGCCCATGAGGGGCATCCATTCCAGATAAACAAACCACACAAGTACATGCCACATTGTCCAGTTCCATACAGACATGAGCCCTCCAAGGCTAAAAGACTCAGCTAAAGATTGAACAGAAATTTAGTACAGCCCCAGTCTCTGTCCTTGGCTACCAACACTGAGTCCTTTTCCCAACAAGAACTCAATAGGCAGTTATGAACCTACATGTGTCAGGTCTGATTTTACATCTACAGAGAACAGGAGCCAGTCCTTCATTCTCTTGCTGCTACTGCAAGGGGTCAAGCTCTGCAGAGCCCAAAGCTTTATGGAAGCAGGCTGAGGCTCTTCCAAGCTGTGTACTCACAACATAGCTCCATTTCCATCTGTTTGCAGTGAGCATTTTGGATACTTCTCTTTTCAGGAGGATTGGAAAGTCTCTCCCCCTCCCCAAACACATGTGTCATTATCACCAAACCAAATGCTTGCATCATTCTCCATGACCACCAGGCAGGTGTTGTGTCAACTACAGCTTATGTAAGCACCCATGCTGGGCAGCACCCGGGACAGGTGTGAGTGACATTTGGGGGGATCTGCTTTCTAGTTCCTTGCCTTTCCATAGCCTTGGCTGATAAGACCTGTGTCAGCTGTCAGTCACTCACCAACTGCCACTTGAGAGCACATTTTTCCAGGGCCCTGTTTATCTCCACTTGGAGACCAGAAGGGGTGGTGAGGTGCGTTAGAGGAGAGCGTGAAAGCCATGTGAGGTACCAGGCAGGGCTGTGGAGAGGAATGTGAGCCACGCCTCTGAGCATATTTACACACCCTGGAACATCTTGGAATGTATTCTCCTTTACTCTTGGAAGGTGGAGAGGGTAAAATGTCCTACTGGGAACAGTGCAGCCTGCAAGGGGACATTGCACCATGCCAGGGGAATGAGGACACCATCACCGCCTTCAGACACAGAGATCAAGCAAGTAGCAGCTGGTCCTTCTTCACTATTATAGGACTGAACAGGAAACGGGGTCTTTCAGAGAGTTGATGTGACACAGGAAAACTTGACAGTGGGTGTGGCTCAAGGCCAGAGACTGACATGAGCTCTCATGGATCGCAAGCCTACAGACATTTAAAGGGGCATCCCTGCCCATGGTGCTGCCACCAAGACCAGTTCCAACTGTCAGCCCTGACTGCTCCTGGGCTGGCCTATGTAGCTCTTGGAATTTTCCATGTAAATAATACCAGTTTTCAGAGTAGCTGGATCTAAAGCCTTTTTGATTTTGAAGAAATGCACCTCAAAGTGTTCTCATCACCTGGAACTGTGAACACATACGAACTCCTATCTCTAGATGGAAATGCAAGCCCCTAAGACTTCATCAACCTAAGAATTGAAAATAATTGATACTAACAAAGAGCAAAAGAGACCGGTCAAACTACTTACCCCCATGTGGATACAGGCACCCAAAGTGAGCATAGAGTTTGTGGAGCAGAATGGGGCTTCTAACCCTGGCAGTCATTATAAGGAGAAGCAAGGTGGATTCAGAATAGTTGAGAAACAGGGTTATAAGGTGCTTCTATGCAGAAGAGGAACAAGCGAGGTAGATGGTTTTCCTCCACTGCAGAGCTAGGAAGCAACTAAGTGTGCACTAGTAGATGCCAGTGTTTCCATTTTAACTGTGGGCTCCATACAAGACAAAGGTCTCTCCAAGCTATGCCAACAGTGCTTTGCTGACCTGTCTGCTTGTGGTAGGCTCCCACACTGCCCACATTGGCCTCAAACTCAGAGTATAGCTAAGGATGACCTTGAATTCTGACTCTCCTGCTTCCACTTCCTGAGTGTTAGAGTTACAGTTGCACACTGGGGATCAAACCTAGAACCTTGTTGATGGTAACCAAGCACCCTGCCAACTGACCAACATTCCCAATCCCCGTTATGGTGTTTGCAGGAGGACGAATAAGACTATTAGAGCCGTACTTTGGAGAGACTCCTGGGCAGCAGACAAAGAACTTAGGAGTTGTTCCCTGAAAGTCAGATTCCTGGAGGGAATACACAAGAGCCCACGCTTTCATTTCTCTGGCAACTGCTACCTGTTCTTGACCCCACTAAAATCCTGTAACACCACATCAACCTTAGTTCATACAGACCCACAGTGGGATGACTACAGCAGGGGCTTAGGGATCACTGTCTTCAACTATCCTATGCCATACCTGAGCTTTCTCCACCTACTTTTCTTTCCAAGTATTGTATGTAATGGGGGTGGAATCGATGGAGTAGGGGTACCTAGTGGCTCAGGATCCATTTGGTCATGCATGCGTTGCGACCCATGACGTGTCAGTCTCCGGTTCAGCATTCTGGTGTGAGATTTGTAGCTGCCAAACCAACCCCAGTTCTCCCATATTCCAGCTGTGAGAGGTTGAGAGAGTCTTCCCTTGTGAAAAATGCATTGCTCCAGTGTGAAGCTATGACTAAGAATGCCCCCGCCCCCATAGCTTTATTTATTTGAATGCTTAGCCACCAAGGAGTGGCATGATTTGAAGGTGTGACCTTGTTGGAGGGAGTGTGCCACTGAGGGTGGGCTTTGAGGTTTCACAAGCTCAAGCCAGGCCCAGTGGTTTTCTTGCTTCTAGCTGCCTGCAGACCCGGATGTAGAATTCTCAGCTGCCCTGTCTGCCTTCATGTCACCATACTCTCCACCATGAGGATAATGGACTACACCTCAGAAACCGTAAGCAAGACTCATTTAAATGCTTTCTTTTGATATGAGTTGTCATGGCCATGGTGTCTCTTCACATTGACTAAGACATCCAGCTACCTACATCTGTGTCCGCTGTACAATGTTTCTTATGCCCTTGGAGCTTTCCTTCAGCGACTTGGTCTCCCCATCTTAAGGGAAATGTAGCCCCCCCTTTCTCATTAAGTGCCATGAAGTCACCCACACTGGAGTGAAGATCAGACAGGCATGAGGTGTGTCTAACCGGAACCAGTGCCACCTGGCCTGTGAATGATGTATGTATTTCTCTCAGGCCACCTGTTATGGGATCTGCTTGCATTCACGGTCAGTTTTACAGCAGCTAAAGAGGCTGCTTCTGCTCCTTGCATGCTGGAGTAAGGGAAGGCATGTGCTGGAGACCCAGCCATCTCAGAAGCTCACTGAAAACTCTGGCTTAGACCTGGGGATCTTCTAGGGTAGAGTCTTAAAGGCTTAAGTTCTTAGAAGTATGCAAAACACAACAGCTTTCTGGGTAGGAATGCTTCCTGAGAATGTGGGTGTCTGGGAAATGTTTGTGTCTTAGAGCCTCATACCCTTGAAGCTACTTTTAAACCATCACAGACCAGCAAAGGAGGTGGGGCCCTGCTGGCTCCTCTCTGTGGTATTTCTCTGAGTACCAGCCCTGGATCTTTAGGGTGGTCTGAATGAAAATGTCCTCCATATGGTCACAGGGAGTGACATTATTGGAGATATGGCCTTGTTGGAGCAAATATGTCACTGGGTGGATAGGAGGATGGGCTTTGAGGTTTCAGAAGCTCAAGCCAGGCCTAGTGGCTCACTCTCTTTGTGCTGCCTGGAGATCAGCTACTTTTCCAGCACCATATCTGCCTGCATACTGCCATGCTGCCTACCAGAATGTTAATGGACTAAACCTCTGAGCTGTAAGCCAGTCCCAACTAAATGCTTTCTTTTATAAGAATTGTCCTGATTATGGTGCCTCTTCACAGAAATAGAAACCCTTAAGCAAGAAGGTGCTAAGCTTCTGGAAAGACTCTTTAGAGGCACAATGCAGCTTTCCATTGAGGCTGTGTGGGTCAAATGCTGGCCTCTCTGGAGAGGAACATTATTGCTGCTTGGGATGAGAGGTAGGAGTTCAGCATAACCCTTTTAGCCATTTTCTCTTTTTCTTACTTTTCTACAGTATTTGTGAGTTTCTAGTGATCACATACACCCACGGAGAATCGAAGGCACCTTCTCCTAGACCACGTAAGAGACAGCCACCATGCAGTTGAAATGGCAATACAAAGACTCACCTGAGCCACCCTGTGACTGGTCTCTGGGCCCAGCTTCACAGTTGTCACCATCTGTTGGAATAATGAGATGATAGCTGGAGGCATGGGACTTGAAAGCAAGGCCTGAGGGGTGAGTGCACAGAAATAAGCCAGAGGCATGAACGAGGGCAGGCAGGACAAGGCCAGACTGCCCCTAGGCCAGGCAAGCATCTGAGCAGAGGAGGAAAGAAGCCAGGAGGTGGTGAGGCTGGCCGGGTAAGTGGAGACCAAGCTACCTGGAGCACCCAGGAAGACTCGAGCCAGCCATCAACTTCATCACACCTCACATGGATGCCATGTTCCAAGATTCTCTGGTTCTCCCAGAACAGCTTCCAGTGTTCCTGCACTGGTAAAAAGATTTGATTCATGTTTGGCCTGGGATTCAGACAGAATGAAGCAGACCACAGCCAGGTATGTCATCTAGTAATATGCACCTATTTACTCCTTACATTTCTGATCAAACTACCAGAACAGTAGCTGTAATAAGTTTATAACAGTAGCCCCAAGATTATAATATATAATATATGCAATATATATGTATATATATGTGTGTGTGTGTGTGTATACATATACACATATACTCATTCCCTAGAACATAGAGATACACTCTCATATGAACAAAGAGTATTTATTACTATTACTATGTGAATCTCAAGGTAGGGAATACCATTCTAGATTTTTCAAGGTAAGACCTGTACAAAGACAAAAATCTTTACGTGAAACAAGAGGGCTTTGACATAAACTAAGAAGAGGAATCCATATGGCAACAGACTCAGAGGTTGGAATGATGTGGCTAAACATCAAGGTGTGCTGGTAGCTGTCAAGACATAAAAGTATCATGAAGCTTCTTCCATTGAAGCTTTTGCTGTGGACAAAACTCCCGGGGGCCCTTTGGCCTTTGAACTTTGGCTTTAGAACAGCAGCAGAGTGCCTTCCACAGTTGGAAGCCATCCTTTTCGTGTCTCTCTGTGGTGTGATGGCACCAGGCTTTCCCACTTTGAAAGCATTATCATCCTCACTGGTCTCTCGAGAGCTGGGATAAGCCTTGAGCAGCTCCCACCTCTGTGGTGTTCCCTGCTGGTCCTCTGAGTACCTTGAGCTGGTGAAGGACGCTGACTGCCCAGCAGTTCCTCAGCCCCACTACCCGCTAATCATAAAAACTCAAACTAAAGATCTCACAAAGTAAGCTTTGCCCGTGACATTTTGTTTCATGGATATTTTGAACAGGCAATGTGGGGTGGACAATTCAAAGACAGAGTTATATAATGGAAGGACATGGCCCCTGACCCTCACCACCTGCCCACAAAGAAAATGCACTGCATTTGTGTGTTTGCATGCTTTGGGTAGTGCTGCGATGGAACCCTGAGGAAGGGCAAGTGGAGCCTTTGGCATCAGCAGAAGAGTACAGCACCCCAGGCCGCAGCTCTTCTGCTCAGCTATTCTAGACTCATCTGCCTTCTCCCATTTTAGATTCCTTAATTCTTTCCAGCTCATTTGTATCCTTCTACGTAGTCTCCATTCACAAACCTTAAAGTACACAGATGGAGACACCTTAACTACCAGGGTGCTAGGTTTTGGAAATGTTGGAGAACAGGGACCCCAGCACTCTTGTTGGGGCCTTGAACTGCATGTCTTGGAATACGTTTTGAACTCTCTGGCTCTCTACCTAGCTGAGGATAACCTTAACCTCTGACCTTCCTCCCTCCACCTCGAGTGTTAGTATTATAGATGTCCACTGCCATGCCTAGTTTTATATGGTGCTGAGGGTTGAACCCAGGACTTGGAACAATCTAGACACAAAGTCTCTTAGCTGGGCCAGAGCAAGTTTTACTCAGGACAGTGACAGACGCAATAACAGAAGAAAAAATGCCTTTGGGTTTCCCTTGCTGTGAATTCCATTTTCATCTCCAGCTACTTCCTGTCCTTCATTTCCACAGCCACCTGCCCCATGTCCCCAGTTCTCATACAGTTTTTGGAATGAGGCTGATCCAGTGAGCTTTGTCCACCATTATTTTCTCCTTGAGTAAATCTCTACAATTACAACAGTTTCCTCCTTGGATTAGTACAGCAGCTGTGCAAATTTACAAGGGCACCCCAGGGCCCTCAGAAGCCCAACTATTTAGGAACCCTGGGGTCAGATTTCAAGTAAGTGTGTATTCCATCCTTAACCCACAGCACTCAGGACTTCCCACCCTTTAAAGAAAGACACTCATCAATCCTAACCATAAGAATTTCAAAGGCCTAGGAGGGATGGCCTCCAGGCTGCTTCCTGATACTTCCTAAACAAAGGGCACCTCTTTGGCTCAGCCATGGAAATGCTCAAGTTATCATATGGCTGGTTGTCTGCAGGGCAAAATTCCATCCTGCCCTTTCTCCCTTCTGCACTTGCTAGAAGTGAGTAATGTTTGCACCTATATCTGAACTCAGATTTTCTTCCAGGACAGAGGTGCCAATGTCCCCCACCCCAATGGTTGCATAAATCCCAGGTTACTAGGTCAGCATATCCTGCCAGTTGTCATGGTGGAAACCCCTGGCCAGAAAAGGCAGAAGCTGCATTAGCACAGTGGTCAAGGTTCTGTGACAGAGTGAATAGACATCACCCAGTCCCCTTCCTTCCTCTTCTGTCCTCTATCATCATAGAAGGTGAAGGCCCAAGTAGGTTGCACTCTGTGAGTACAAGTTATGGGCATGATTATACCTCAGCATCGGTGTAATTTTGGATAAGGTGGAGGTGGAATCATTTTTTCAATTAAACTGCCTGACTTGCTCTCCAAACTAGGAGCTGTTGGGGAGTTGGACCACAGTCTGGCTTCTTTTACCTTCTTTCCTTGGGAAAACCCTCATACATAGTTTGACATATGGGACTTGGCTTAGGATGGGATATTGTACAGAGTGGCTTCCCCAGCTCTGATCTCTGGGCTTGCTTTCCTGCACACACTCCTCACAGATAGCTAGAGGGAATGAGCTCTTTGTACAGGTTTTCCCCTCTCTACCTGGCTCCACTTGATTTACTTCTGCCATGGGGATGGACCCAGGCACAATCAGAACCAATGGTTTAAGAAGAATCTCTCAAGAATCAAGAATTAGATGGTCTTGTGCCTCTCCATCCCTGAGCCTAGGTCAGCTTTTCTTTCCACCCAGAGTCTGAGGCAGGTGGGTCACTGTGCAGACCATAAAAAGCAGAATAGAGAAACATATAGATGATATAATGGGGAGCAAAACCCTCCCTGCTGGAAGCTAAACTTTCTGTGTAATCACAGTGTAGGGGTATTGTTCCACCCTATCAGCCTGTGACTTACTCCGTAGCTTTGCCACAGGATCATCTGCCACAAGGTCAAATGTATATGCAACATGAGAAGTTCCCTGAATTACAAGACCTTGCTCATTGGTGAGGGAGAAATTATGCAACATCTGTTTTCAAATCTTGTGAGATCCCAGAGATAAACCAAAGTTCATCCTGGAAAACCAATGAATTTATTACAGAGCAAAGGGTGATAGTTCACAGACATGAACACAGATGACCTCAGGACAGCCACACTGGAAAGCCTGTACTCAGTTTCATGATGACTCTCCACGGTTACCTGGATGGATTCCCATCCCTTATCATTTACTAGCTTATATATTATAGCTCTTCTCCAAAGCCACATGTTATCAGGGCAGAATAGCATGCAACTGGTTGAATGATTGGATAGATATTCTGATGAGAGTTTCAGGATCCTCCCATCCTCCTTTTGTTAGGGAACATCAGCAGGCAACAAGGCCAGCCAGGATGACCTTTTGCAAGCAAACTGAACCCATGAAGATGGCAGCTGTTTGGTTCAGAGGACAAAGATGTACAAGGCCATGCTGCCCTGAGTGTGCTTAGACTTTCGCAACATGGTGATTTGAGATCTGTGGGGTTCTCTCCATAGTTTAGCGTCAGTTTGGGGACAATGCACAGGAGAATTCAAAGGAGAAATAATATTATGATGGCTTGACTGAATTGGAGTTTGCCTGATGACCCACCTTTGGGGTACCTATGAGTGCATTTCCAGACAGGTTTGGCTAAGGAAGAAGTCCCACCCTGCATGTGAGCAGCATGATGCTGTGGGCTGAGGTCCCAGACTGAAGAAAAAGGAGGAAGCAAGGTGAGCAAGAGCTCTCTATGCTTCTTTTAAAAATACTTTATTACTCATTAGTATGTCTGTAGGTGAGATAGGGGGATTTGCCACAGCACCCATGTAGAGACCTTTCTTTCTCTCCACCCATGTGAATTCTGGACATGAAGCTCAGGTCGATGGGTACCTCCCTGCTCCTTGACTAAGGACGCAATGTGACCAACTGACTCATATTCTTGCTAGCCATTCCTCACCCTCTGATGGATCGACTGCATTCCTTGAAACCATGAGTCAATTATATGAACTCTTCTATAAATTAATTCTTCTGGTACTTTGTCATAGCAATGAGAGATGTACCTAATACAGTGTAACTAATACAATGCAACTAATATAAAATGAATATATTTCCTCCACCAGGCTGAGAAAGTAATATCACTACATCTGGAAAGAGTTCATGAAGCTCTTGATATACATCTTCTTGATAATCATGCAATGTAGGCTGGCAGGGTGTAGACATAGTGCATAGGACACATCAGGGAAGAACCTTGGTGCTCTGCAGGGAAATTCCTTAATGTGACAAAGAAGGAGTCAGGGACATGGCCACGACTTGAGACAATGAATGGTAGGGAAAAGATCAGCCTGCAACCCAGACAGTGATTACACTATGTGGCGATCAAAGCTCATAGGCACATTGTTTGCCTGTTATTTTCATATATTCTTGCTAGACCTGGAAGTACACAAGTGTGGGTGTCTTAAATCAGGGTTTCTATTCCTGAACAAAACATCATGATCAAGAAGAAAGTTGGGGAGGAAAGGGTTTATTCAGCTTACATTTCCACATTGCTGTTCATCACTAAAGGAAGTCGAGAATGGAACTCAAGCAGGTCAGGAAGCAGAAGATGATGCAGAGGCCATGGAAGGATGTTTCTTACTGGCTTGCTTCTCCTGGCTTGCTCAGCTTGGTTTCTTATAGAACCCAAGACTACCAGCCCAGGGATGGCACCACCCACATGTGCCCTCCATTCTTGATCACCAACTAAGAAAATACCCCACAGCTGGATCTCATGGAAGCACTTCCCCAACTGAAGTTCCTTTCTCTGTAATAACTGAAGCCTGTATCAAGTTGACACACAAAACCAGCCAGTACAGTAGACTACTTATTTTTCTGCATAAAGGCTAGACAGAAAATTGTAACTTCAAGGTAAAGTCTACCTGAAAAGAAAGGATATGAGCTACATCACAGTAAACCTCTCATATGAGCGTTGAGCCTGCAGTAGATTGGAATAGCATTACTAAAACAACACCAATTATCTGCTACTTTCTCTACAGTTTTGATATGGTTTCGCTGTACAAGAAAGAAAAGAATGATGGGTGAAATCATTCCCAGTAACCCAATATCTCTGAATGACTTATTCTGAGCATTTGGGTATCCTTCTGGGGATTTACCTTAATGATATCATACCCAGTGAGTCTGTTTTAGATCAAACTAGGTTAAAGATCACGACTGTCAAGAAATGATGTCATTATATCCCATTACTAATAAAGTCGGGGTCACCATGAGTACAGGGGCAGCTTGGAATCCAGGCTTTGTTTATCTTCAACCTGCACCCAAACTTAAGCCCAAGTGAAATCTAGACACTGGGAACTGACAGAAACCTAATAACTTACAGATTTGCCTCGTATAACCAGTGTGCAGGGATGTGCCATTTTCTGTAGTTTTTACATCATCAACTTAAATGACCCAGTAGTAAATTTGTATATTTCTACAAGTAATGCACCCAGTCATAACTTACATCTTATTGTATAAAAAATATTCTATAACACCAGATAGAGGAATTTCTAAGGTTTAAAAATGCACAACATGCCACAGCCATTTCCAAGACTAAATAGGAGGGGATGCATGTGAGGAAACAGACTATAGGGCTGAGAAGATAATTCAGCAACATGATTATACTACAATGTGAGGATCCAAGTTCAATCCCCAAACTCACATAGAAACTGAAAGGCCTTGTATAGGGATTGTGATATAGATGCATCTATTGGAGCTGGATACCCCATAGGGGTAAAAACCTGTAAAAGTTAGAGGACCAAGAAGCCTGCTGTGAAATTTTGTCTTCTGTATTTGACAGGCAAGTGATACTATGAGATCTCAACATTATGGATGACTAAACAAGATACCAGTTCACATTCCAAAGTGGATAAATCCCACAGGACTATCTCTAGATGAGGAGCAGCAGGCCTTTCATTTTTTGATTCATCTTCTTCTTTTGCCAAGAAAGGAGGAATTAGTCTTCCCCAGGGATGTGCCCCTTAATCAGTTATTCAACACGAACTGGGTTATCTCAACTCAAATAAAAGTTCTCAAACATGGAAAGCACCTGAGAAATGATACCCTACACATACATGAGCACATACTCATGCACACATACAAACATACATACATATGCACATATACACTAAAAAACCAGGCATAGGTGGACTTTCCCACAAAGTCAAATCCATCACAAAAGGCCATCAGACAAAAGGGAAACTCTTTGCTTTCCTTGTATCTGGGCCTCTTGCAGAAGGTGTTACCTACAACTAGGCCTCTCCATTTCAAATCCTTAATCAAGATAAACCCTCCAAAGTGTGCCCAGAGTCTTCTAGATGATTCTTGATCTTATCACATTGAAAATCAGTAATAACCATCACAAATACAGAACACAAGACAAATGGAGCCCAAAGTCAGACTCAGTACACAAGCCTAAAAACATGAAGCATCAAACAACCTGACTGTCACATGTAGAGCAGTCCTTGCAATGAAAGGAGAACATTGTCCTCTGTAGCCAGGTGGTAAGTTGCCTTCACAGACCAAGCACTGCCTTGAAACAGCACAAAGCATATTCTCTGAAAAGTGGTATTAATGTCCAAAGAATAGCTCTAAAACTTTTAGACAATCTCTAAATATACAAAAATAATTACTTATAGAACTACAGTACCAATTAATCAAGAAAGAAACCTCAAGAAAAGAAATTGAAGCCTTTTAATTGAGTAGTCATAATATCAACTGCATCAATTTTTAATGTGTAGCTGAATCAGTCAAGAGAACAACCCAGGCATCTATAAACATTGTTACCAGAGAGGACAAATTCAAAATCAGCCTCTACTTCTACTCTAAGAAGGTGAATGCATAAAAGAACAAACCAAAGCTCAACAGAAATACATGATACAAATAGGAATCAATGAAAGCTTAGGAAGAAAAATAATGGGGAAATTTGATGAAGATTGAAGGTTTTTCCTTCAAGACTATAAATAGAAGGGATATTGGGTTATCAGTGATGGGGAGGTTGAAAAATCTCTAGCAAGAAGAAAAAAGCACAAACTGTTACTAGCAGGAATGAGAAGCATTCATCATGAGAGAGCTCAGAGGTAAAACTGTGGGGCTCTGAGTGCCAGTGGTAAGATACACATTAGTAAAAATGTTTAAGTGAATTGACAAAAAAAAGTTCATGAAGACTTTGATCTAAACAGATACATATCTACTTTACTAACAATCTTACTACAAGGAAAATTAAAGCCTGGAGAGATTTTTTTTGAGACATGGTCTCATGTATCTCAGGCTGACCTTGATGTTACTATGTATCTCTGGCTGACCTCAATTTTACTATATATCCCTTGCCTACCCTGATTTCACTATACATCCCAGGCTGACCCCAATGTCACTATGCAGCCCAGACTGACCTTGCTGTAACTACGTAGCTAGGGATGATCTTGACCCTCTTGCTTCTACTCTCTAGGTGCTGGGATTGTATAAATGTGACATTATACATGGTTTATGGGTGTGCTGGGATAGAACCCAGGACATAGTGCATGTTAGGCAAGCTCTTTGCCAACTGAACCACATTTCTAGACCCTTGTTTTTATTTATGCTTAATTTATTTTGTTTTACTTATGTTTAATTTTTAAATGACAATTTAAAAGAGTGACCATTCCAAGCCTGAGACACTTCTTTCAAACAGGCAAGAGTTAGGGACACTCCTGCTTAACTTTATGAAGCCTCTAGATAAGGCCCTGATAACAAATAAAGCCCCATTAAGCTCTATCATGATCAATGTGGATTTATCTTCAGTACAAAATATTGAATTTATGCATAAAAGGTAGTGAATTCAGTCTACCATGTTAACAGGAGAAAATGACAGAGTGATAACAACAACCGCAGAAAAATCTGTTTATCCAAATGCAGAAATCTTGATCCTAAATGCTGTACATGAGGAGCCAATAACAGTTTATCCAATAATCAGAGGTATACACTGAGAGATTTGCATCTAGAACCTGTTCCATGTGAACAGCAGGTGCTTATAGCACAATATGAACCAGGACACAAAGGTCTAAGAGTGATGCTTACACCACAGTATGGACAAGGACACAGAGGTCTAACAGCAAATGCTTACACCACAGTATGGACCAGGACCCAGAGGCCTTCTCTCTCTGGCTCAATTCATTCTTCTCTCAGAGGCTACAGATGACCCAGTGAAGCAAAGAAAGGCAGGAGGATGGGAAAGAAATAACCTTGTGGGCTGTCACCGATTTTATAATGTGATGCTGCAAAAGCCTCAGGGATCTAAGAGGCAAGAACTGGAGCTAACTGATGAGATAGGGGGCAATACAGAATTCCGTAGCAAGAAATTAAAACACTGTTCACTCAAACAATATAAAGCAAAACTGAAAGACCAACATTACTGAAAATGCTGCCTGTATAGTAACAATATAGACATTCAACACTACATTGGAAACTACAAAATTCTATTAAGGACCATGACAGAAATTTAAATGAAAGAGAGATATACCATGTTCATGCTTTATAGGCTGCTGGTCCTCCCTAAATTGATTTCTATTGGCGTTGTTTTAATGCCAATGTAAACTGACTTTTATTTTTCTAAAAAGATGTGTGGGGATCTGAAATGTATTTGGCAAAAAGAAGGATAAAAATAACATCCAGGCACACCTAGAGGAACGAAGTTGATGTGCTTGCTCCACATGAATCCAAAATCCAAGCACTGTACAAACATAAAGGAGCTGAGATAATGTGACACTAAGAAGTAAAAAGCCAGATGTAGCCACGGTGTTTATGAGATGGTCTTCAAAAAGGAGGCCATCATAGATATTCCACAGAGTTTGTATACAGTACTAAAATATGTGAAACAGAAAATATACAGACCAGATGGGAAGAGTTAGCTGCTCATGGAAGACCCAAGCCACCTCAAAGTAGACTTGAGACCTGGCTGTGAAGTTACCAGTAAGTCTTGTAGCAGAGAAAGGAAGTTTCTTATCATGTTTGTAGAAGGGAAAGATTTCTTTGTTAAAACAAAAAAAGAAGACATAAGTCAAGCTTAAAATAATAGATTCTAATATACAATAATTAATAATTCTGTTTACCATAGTTACAGAAATGCTAGAAATGCTAAAGTACTTCCATCTAATAATAGAGGAAATGACTGAGTGAAGGCTGAAGGGAAAGCCAGCAGAATGGGAGGGAGTCTTGACTGCTATTCTCCTAACAGAAGAATAAAGATACACTGAAACTAATACAAAAGAATGTAAGAAAGAGTCTCCAGCACATGGGCACAGGGGAAATTTTCCTGAACAGAACACCAATAGTTTATACTCTAAGATCAAGAATTGACAAATGGGACCTCATAAAATTACAAAGCTTCTGTAAGGTAAAAGATACTATCAATAGGACAAAATGGCAACGAACAGATTGGGAAAAGATCTTTACCAATCCTATATCCAATAGAGGGCTAATATGTAATATATACAAAGAACTCAAGAAGTTAGACTCCAGAGAATCAAATAACCCTATTAAAAATGGGGTACAGAGCTAAACAAAGAATTTTCAACTGAGGAATCTTGAGTGGCTGAAAAGGAACTAAAGAAATGTTCAACATCCTTAGTCATCAGGGAATGAGGTGAGGTTGTGGAGAAAGAGGAACACTCGTTCATTGCTGGTGGGATTATAAGCAGGCACAACAACTCTGGAAATGAGTTTGGTGGTTCCTCAGGAAATTGGACATAGTACTACCCTAGGACCCGGCTATACCACTCCTGGGCATATACCCAGAAATGCTCCAACATGTAATAAGGACACGTGCTCCACTATGTTCATAGCAGCCTTATTTATAATAGCCAGAAACTGGAAACAACACAGATATCCCTCAACAGAGGACTGGATACAGAAAATGTGGTACATCTACACAATGGAGTACTACTCAGCTATTAAAAATGGTGAATTTATGAAATTGTTAGGAAAATGGATGGATCTGGAGAATATCATCCTGAGTGAGGTAACCCAAACACAAAAGAACACAGATGGTATGCACTCACTGATAAGTGGATATTAGCCCAGAAGCTCAGAATACCCAAAATACAATCCACAAACCACAAGAAACTCAAGAAGAAGGAAGACCAAAGTGTGAATACTTCATTCCTTCATAGAAGGGGGAACAAAATGCCCATGGAAGGAGTTGCAGAAACAAACTATGGAGCAGAGGCTGAAGGAAGGACAATCCAGAGACTGTTCCACCTGGGAATCCTTCCCATATTCAATCAACAAACCCAGACACTATTGTGGATGCCAGCAAGTGCTGGCTGACAGGAGCCTATTATAGCTGTCTCCTGAGAGGCTCTGACAGTGCCCGACTAATACAGAAGTAGAGACTCACAGCCATCCATTGGACTGAGTACAGGGTCCCCATTGAAGGAGTTAGAGAAAGGACCCAAGGAGCTGAAGGGTTTGCAGCCCCTTAGGACGAACAACAATATGAACTAACTAGTACCCTCAGAGCTTCCAGGGACTAAACCACCAACCAAAGAGTACACATGGGGCTCATGGCTCCAGTAGCATATGTAGCAGAGGATGGCCTAGTTGGTCATCAGTGGGAGGAGAGGCCCTTGGTCCTGTGAAGGTTCTATGCCCCAGTGTAGGGGAATGTCAGGGCCAGGAAGTGGGAAATGATGGGTTGGTGGACAGGGTTTTTTTCCCAGAAACTAGGAAAGGAGATATTGTTTGAAATGTAAATAAAGAAAATATCTAATAATAAAAAAGAAATATAAACAAAACAAAAAAGAAGACATCAGTCAAGGTTAAAATAATAGATTATAAGATACAATAATTAATAATTCTGTTTACCACAGTTACAGAAATGCTAAAGTACTTCCATCCAATAGCAGAGGAAATGACTGAGTGAAGGCTGAAGGGAAAGCCAGCAGAATGGGAGGGAGTCTTGACTGCTATTCTTCTAACAGAGGATTATTATTAAGGATGTACTACATCCTTACATTACTAATCAATATACTAAATCTCAAAAGAACAATGTTTATTGCATTTCAGGGCTGAAGATGGGCCTTGGTGGTTAAAGGCACTTTGATGCTCTTCAGAGGACTCAAATTTGCTTGACAACGACCCATCACAAAGGCCTCTAAAAACCCTCTTCTGGATTTGAGCATACTGCCCCAGTATATGCAAGCACAACACATGTACACGCGTGCACACACACACACACACACACACACACACACACACACACACATACACCACACTTAAAGAAAATAATTTGATCATAATGAGCAACAAACAGAACAGACATTTCAGAAGAAGTACAAAAGGCCAATGTGTCATTAACCATCAGAAAATGCAAATCAGAAATGTCAAGACTCTGTCTTTTCACTGTCAGAATGGGCTGTCATCAAGAAATCAGAAGATAACAGTGTGATGAGGATATGGAGAGAATGGAGGCTTTACACACTGCTGGGAGAATTTCCATAATGAAAATCAGAGTAAAAATTCCTCATAGTATTCTGTAGCTATATCATCAGAGATCTAGACCACCCAAAATGTAAGTCAGCATGTAATAGAGACACATGAGCAGCCATGATTATCATATTCATAAGAAACAGCTCATGGAACCAGACTTGCACCCAGTCTGGCACAAATGAATGGAGAAAGGATTTTGGTATCTGTGCACATTAGAGTTTTATTCAGGCACATAGAGAAAAACATGACATTATTTCAGGAAAATAGACAAAACTGGGGATAATATTAAGGAAAACACACAAGGCACAGCCTGACAACTATCATATTTGTTCTTCTATGTAGAATCCAAGGAAGGAACTGCCCCCCCCCCAAAAAAATAAAAGGAAGTCTACTAAGAAAGATGAAGGGAACCCTGAAGAAGAGAAACATGGAGAGTAAAAGGCCATGTATATGAACAATTTATATTATATGCATATGTGGAAAATGCTACAATGAGGAACTAGACAGACAGCTCTAAAGTTAAGAGAATATGTTGTTCTTACAAAGAATGCAGGTTCAGTACCAACCACCCACATGGCTGCCCACACCTATCTATATAACTCCAATCTCAGGGAATCTGAGACGCTCTTCTGGACTCTATGGAGGTCAAGGATGTTTGTGGAACATACACATGCATTCAGGAAAACACCTACATGCATAAAGTAAAAATAAAATAAATCTTTAAAACTCAGCACAATGAAGCCTGTTGTCCAAGTAATACACATTAATAAAAATAAAAAATATGGCACGTTCACACACATACACACACACACACACACACACACACACACACACACACACACACACA
>JADRCD010189720.1:23684-46382 GCA_019843815.1 Montemys delectorum
ACACACACACACACACACACACACACACACACACACACACACACACAAACATATACCAGCCAATCAGCAACTACTGTTTAGAAGAGATGCTTTCTTAGGTCCAATGGGGTGCGGGTGGAGGATATTAAAGGAGCTTGAAGCAGCATTCAAATGAGCTTGCTCCTGCTACACCTGCCCCTGGAGTCTGTCTCCTGGATTCTGTAACACCTTGCCTCCAATCCCCAAGGGTAGATAGGGTTGTCCAGGGAACAGATAGCATCTTACTCCCATGGGTAAATCTAGTTGGAGTTTAGAAGACCAAGTAAGAATATAGAGTATTGTCAGGCCTTTGAGCATTCAGACAAGAGCAAAGGTTTTGTTGAAAGTTGTACTAAAGTCTATGTGTAATGTTCTGTCAAATAATTGGGCTGTGGTTTTCCTGGGTTTTCAGACTTTGTGGGAGGCTAAATTTAAAGGTGATAGGTTAATTCACCAGAAAGAAGAAACTTTAAACCACCTCAGCATTGAGGTTGTGCCATGCTCATTTCTTGATTCTTTTATCCAGTCGATGGTGCTAATTGGGAGTGAAAATTAGCAGAAGGATTAGAACATGCAGTTTGTCCTGAGCGGAATCTCATGCAAAATTGTGAACTGTGTGTATGTCTGTGAGAGATGTTAATGAGATCAGTGCCGTCAAAGAGAAATTGGACATCTTAAAAATTGTCTGTGCTCTACCCACCACAGAATGAAGGATGTACAACTTCAACTCATGATGAAAGCTGTTATTTTGAGAAGATATTCATTTGGGGATGAGTTTCATTCACAGATGTACCTGGGAAAGTGTTTTCCCTGGCTTACTTACCCAAGTGTTCAGAGACTCCCATGATCATGGTCCATGGAGACTGGGGTACCACTTATACCAGTGGAAGTTCTTGGCCCCTCCATGATATTGATTCAGAATATACCAAGAATGTTATCATTATAGCCATGAAGATTTCTGCTTAAATATCAAAAAACTGGGTGGCTGGGAAATGTGTGGCAAGAGCTGTATCACTACAGATACCTTCTGACTGGTGATGTGTGGGACTATGAGTGGGAAGCCACAGGTGCAGTGGACACTCCAGGGAGGTGGAACAGGTACCTAGGAAAGCACCAGAGACCAAGTGGAGTCCTGAGAGAGGCCCTGGGGCTTCAGATGACAAGGCTGCAGGGATGGAGCTGCTGATGCCTATGAGCTCACTCCGCAGGTGCTGAGCAGGTATTCTTTGTGACAGTTCAGTCCTTGCTCTTCACTCATCCCCCCTTTTTGGAGCTAGCACGTTCTTTCTGTGCCAGTGTACCTTAAAAGTGTGTCGCTTGTTTTTGACTTTATGGAAGTAGACAGCTGAAAGTTTGCCTTGAGTCTCAAAGGAGACTTTGAACTTGGACTTTTATACAATGTTGGAGCTGTTATGACTTTGGGGATGCTTGAAGATAGACTAAATGGATTTTGCATTATGAGACAGCCATGAGACTTTGGAGAATGGGGCAGAGTATGATAGTTTGGATATAAAACTTCCTCCACAGACTCAGGCTCATGTATTGAACATTTACTCTCTAGTTATTGGCTCTATTTTGGACCACGGTGGAAATTTTAGGATGTGGTGCTGAGCTACATGAAGCAGGTCAGTAGACAGGCATGCCCAGCTGCTATGTCTTGCCAAAAGCTTCTCTTCCCAAACCCAAGCCCCAGTCTCTCTCTAGCTTGCTCTTTCTCTCTCTTTCTCTTTCTCTCTCTTCCCCTCTCTTCCTCCCTTCTACTTTCCACATTCACACCTGTGTAAAAAAAACCTCCTCTGATACTTATTCCCAGCACCAGGATATTCTGTTTAAGTGCATAAGGCCAAGTAACCAAGAACCATTTCCTTCTCTGGGAGGAAAAAGGGGATGGAGTATCCTATACAAGAACAAATGAAAACAGCACAAGACAAGTTTGGATTTACAAAATCACATCAAGTACAAAAATAGCACATCTCTAAATGCTTAGCTGGGTATGGGAGAGTGTACCAGCAATTCTAACACTTGAGAGGCTCGGGGCCAAGATATCATGAGTTTCAACCCATCCTGGCTCTATGGTACTAGAAGAGAACAACTGTACTTCCTAAAAACAAAAAACCAAAAAAACCCAAATAAACAAAAAACCAAAAAAACCCAAATAAACAAATAAAATCACAAGACACCCTGTAGTTGCCTAACATTGTTAGATTTTATTGAAATGTGTATTAAATTAATTATAATTTAAAGCTTCCAATAGAAATGTTGAGATTGTTGAAAGTCTGAAACCAGAGAGAATTTGTAGAAACAGAATGTCTGTTTATTGAAAATAAGAGTGCAAAGCACAAAAACATCTTTCAAAACATTTTGAGTGACTTCTTAAAAATTTACACACATCCATACACACTATGCTCCAACAATGCCATCCCTAAGAATTTATCCAAGAGAAATGAAATTGCATCACTGAGGGGTTGTTCGTTGATGTGACTTCACTTATAGGCAATTCTTTGGACTGTGCAAAATTATATTAATATATAGAGGTATAAGATGCGTGTTGGTTCACTGAGGATTCCACATCAGGGCTTGCTTAGTGTACAGTGAGTGTTTAGGACCAGAGCTGCCTGCTATACACTGAGGGTTGTGTGGTGGGGACTTCTTAGTGCATAGTCTTTTTTTCTTAAGATTTTTTTTAAATGAGATTATAATTTAATTATATTATTTCTTCCTTCTCTTTCATCCTTCAAAATGTGTGTATGTATGTGCTCATGCATGTGTATTCCTAAATATAACTTGTTCAGCCCATATACTGCTACCTGTATGTATGTTGTCAGGGCTGGCCTTTGGTACTGGACAACCAGTTTGCATGGTCTTCTCTAGGGAAGGACATTTCTCCCATTCCCAGCTTTCCTCAACAATGTTGGTCTTCTTAATGCATAGTGATGGTTCCGGACTGATGACTTCTTATTCTGCTATGATTGAAGGTCAGGTACCTGCTGGGTGCATGGTTAGGGCTCTGCAACTGGTACCTGTCTGGTGTTCACTGAGGGCTCAGGACCTGGTACTTGTCTTTTGTACAGTGAGGGTTCTGGACCTACTTGTCTGGTGTATGGTAAGAGCTCTGGACCAGGCACTTGTCAAGAGTACAGTGAGGTCTGTGGATCAGGTCCCTGTCTAGTATACAGTGAGGGCTCTGAATGAGGTACCTATCTGATATACAGTAGCTCTGGACCAGGCACCTGTCTAGTGTACAGTGAGGTCACTGGACCAGGCACCTGTCTAGTGTACAGTGAGGTCACTGGACCAGGCGCCTGTCTAGTGTACAGTGAGGTCACTGGACCAGGCACCTGTCAAGTGTATAGTAAGGGCTCTGGACCAGGTCTCTGTCTGATATACAGTGTGAACTCTAGATCAGGTACTTTCCTAATGCATAGTGATGGCTCTGACCAGGTACTTTCATGGTACAGTGTTGATTATGGACCATGTACTTGCCTGTTGTGCAGTAATGGTCCTCAGTTTGTTACTAGAGTGTTTGCTACAGAGATGAGCAAGCATAGTCCAAGGGTTGAAGCAGAGACAGAGCTGCTGCAAACACCTGTCCAGCCACCTTTTTATACTCTATGCTCTCAGCCGCCATTGTGAAATAGAAATGGTCACATGTGCATTTAGTGGCTTAGAAAACTGTGTGCCATAGGAAACCGTGCACCATTCTACTTTCTAAGAAGCTTAAACATTTAATATCAGAGTAGTAAAATAATTATAACTGCAAAATAAGATGAAACCCAATTGTGGATAATTAAACAACAGCCTATTGAAAGTTTGGAGCACATTATTTTATGTGTTAAACACTCTGATGCAAGAGGCAGTAAAAATGTTTTTTAAATAAAGCCTGGCTTTCCATATGCCTACTCCCCCCATCTCCATGGAGAATAGCTACTTAGAAAAAACTCTTTAATTCAAATAAAGAAAGGATAAGATGTTTCCAGTGAAAGCACATGAAGATGGAGTAAGGTACATCACCGAGGAAACATTCACAGAACACACGGGAATTAATATACCATGTGCGGTAGTTGACACAGCTCATTCTGAAGCCGATAAATCATCCATAGAAAAAATAAACACCCACTAAAAGGAAATAGATCACACTGGAGCCATATATGTCAAGCACGAATCGGATGTGCTTGCCACCTGTTGACACAGCATGGATTTTCTGCTGAAGCAGACACTCCATCCAGTAAATCAAGTGCACCCCTGTGGAGACAGGCCTGTGGTCTAGGTGGCCACATGCTGTGCAGGTACCTGCATTCATGCAGTGTGTGTGGACTGCTGAAAAATCCAGAGGCATGGCATATCAGAGCTCCCAGTCACTGAGCCATGAGACTGGGAGCTGACGCATGAGTTAGCAAGATAGACGCACCAGCTGTGCATGATTTTTGGCTTAATCTGTGTGACCCGGATAAACAACTCTTTCTGAGGTGGGGAAGCTCACCTCTGTGAGTCTTGCCTCATGGTGGTGTCTGTCCCCCTGTGAGTGTCATCAGCACTAGGAACCTTCTTCTAAACAGAATGTGGCAATGGTGTGAATCCCAACTGACAACCTAGGTCATCACACTCCTTAAAACAGTCCACCACTAGGCTCCCTCAAGGTTTTCTCTCAAGACCATTATTCCCATGGTTCCTCATTCTGAGCTCAGATTTAGGTGTTAGAGACAACACAGAGAGCTCAACAACACAAAGAAGGAGCCTCCATTGATGGCCTTTATCTGAGGTAAGTAACATGACAAAGAGCCAGGGCTGGTGGAGAGATAGAATCAAGAACTTTTATACCAGAACCTTCACTGTGATGTTCTGAAAAGGGCAAAGGAGAGCAGAGTAGACAGCCGAGGACAGTTGGTTGAAGAAGCCCGATAGCCATAGCCACAGAGATGTTACACTAAAGATGTCTGGTTTCTGACCAAGTTCATTCAAAAGCAGAAGGTCATTAGTGGTAAGTGGTTTGATAGGTTCAAGAGAAGACATATGATGGTGGCATACTGTCATCATTATTTTAAGAATTATCCAGCTTTGGAGGAGTAGACTCTCCCCAGCTCTGTGAGGAACCCAATGGCGAGAGTGCCCAAAACATGGAGGATAAGAAAGCTGTGAGCATTCAGTCTTACTTTTTGTTGTTATCTTACAAAACCTCTTGTATCAAGTTACCACAAGAAAGAGCCAAGATTTTAAGCTCTACTAAATATAAAACAAACAAACAAACAAAAACATTTTATATATTTATGTTCATTTAAGAAAATATTAATAGTGATGTATTATTTTGAAATATACAGGTAATATATTTGGAGTTATTTAAAATTTATATTGAGAAAAACGTATGTATTTTCAGTATTGTTGTAGACAAGCATCTACATAAGACTGTTAAATTGATTGTTGTTTTATATCAAACAACTTTTATAATACTCATTTTTATTGTTATATTATTTTATAAATTTTAAAGAGTATGACAAAAAATATTGTAGTTATTGAAGGGGGGTCTCTGGGAGGAGTTGGTGGTACAAAAGGAAAACAATAATGTGATTTAATTCTATTTACTTAAAATATGTTTTTAAATGTTAACAAATTCAGATAAATTGAAATCATGTAACTTTTCTCATTATAATGCAATAAAACTTTTTTAAAAAAGAAAAGAAAGCCATGAATTTGAGGAGAAATAAGGGAATGGAATATGGAAGGGACTGGAGATAGGAGAAGGAAGGGGAAAATAATGTAATTAAATTAAATTTATAAATAAATGAATCAAGAGGGAACAAAAAAGAAAAGAAAAAAGAAAGAAAGTCGTGAGCATAGTTGACCCTGGGAGAAGCAGAGGACAAGCAGATCAATATAGAACCTAAGATAATGTTACACAACATTATAGCTGTGTGGTGTGGTATTTCCTGCCAATGTCTAGGAAATGTGGAGGCACACTACATGGCCTAGACTCTGATGAGCCCCACTCCATCTTGGCCTACTCACTAGCACAGCTCTGGTAGCCTTAGGATAGTTATCTTTGATTCCAACCCAGAAATTCAGTGAGAAAATGAGTCATACAATGCATGGAAGAAAATAAACCCTCAACAAAACCTACCATCAACAGAACCTACTGTACAACCTCTGTCTCTAACCATATTTCTAAAGATGACTCCAAATCCCAAGGTTCCTTAGAATAAGTCTTTCCATTGGTTGGGCATTATACTCTGACATTATGTTCTGGTGCTGCTTCAATGCATAGAGACATGGAGTCACTTCCCCTGAGTAAAAGTTTCCTCCAAGTCCTTCCAAGTTGTCCTTGTCTTCCAGATCACCTTGATGTCCATCTTGTCATGCATGAGCAGGGCCTTCCAAGACCTGTACCAAGCTGTCCTGAGATCCCACCTGTATCAAGTGCCTTTTAGGAGAGTACTTTGAGAACACCAGGGTTGAGTCTCCCTCTTAGCAAATATTATCATGAAGGTATGTATGAGTCTGAAAGTATATCAGTTACAAAAATGGTATGTATGTGTGTCTGTGTGTTGTCCATGTTTCTGTGGGTGTGTTCATAAGTGGGTACATATGCATACATGTGGGTAAGTATCTGGAACTCAGAGATTAGTATTGATTGTCTTTCTTATTCACTCTATCATAGAATCTATCATGGAACATGGAGTTCATCAATTTACCCAGATTACCCAGCCAGTGAGCTCCAGGAATCCTCTTGACTCCATTTTCCCACTCTTGGATTAGACAAGTATGCTAACACATTAAACTTTTTTTTTAATGGATGCTGAGGATCCAAAGTCAGGTGTTACGTTTATGTGGCAAGCATTTTAACTACAGAGCCATGTCCATGGCCAACAAGGATGTATCTAAATCTTGAGTTAAGCCCATGTGGTATCAGTCTGAGTCTGTAGCGAACACCAAAAGCAAAGCACCCAGAGGAGAGAAGTGCTTGGCTTTAAGTTTCTAGGATTTCAGAACATCACAGAGGAGGGTAAGACACAGCAGATCATGTCATGGAACTAGAAAGCAGAGAAAGGCTGTCTCACTTTCTCTTCTTTCTCCTTTTATTCCAGCAGGGACCATGGATAATGGGAGAGTACCATCCACTTCCAAGTGCCTTTTCTTCTTATGTGCCTCGAGAAACATCTTCACAAACAATACCCAGAGAGTATACCTTAATGATCTCTCAGCCCATTCAAGTTGACAGTCAACGTTGGTTTTGATGATCACTCTCTGGCCTGCTTGGTTGTCTCTTCCATTCTGTTGTTAGCTTTCTTCCTCTCTTGGTTGCTCTTAAATTATCAAGTAGCTGCTCTGCTTTAGTTGTCAGGTATCCTAGCATAGTTGATTTCACAGCTTGGCCTGGGCATTGCTCATTTGTTTCTTCTACTGCTAAGCTACCCAGAGAACACCATGGGTACTTGTCCCAGTACCCTCTCAAGACTGGGACAATGCTAGCCACTGAGGGAGACAAGTGGCTCCCTCAACCAGCTCACAAATGGATCAGTTCTTACTCTGCAATCCTAGAGTAAGAGCTGATCCATTTGTGAGCTGGTTTTCACAGAGATGACCTAGAGTCCCTCCCTCAGCAGCAGAATCCACTCAGCACAGCTAGACAATTAGATGACTTTTCTAAAAAAGAGTCTCTGCAACAAGAGACCCATGTGGCTTAGCCAACATTATGGATCTCTGACCTCTATAAATCAGCTACTCAGAGCCAAAAGTGGTTAGTGCCCACAGAAGCTCTAGCAGAGGTAGTGATAAGCACTGGCCACTCCAGACCAGTGGGCAGTGACTTCTGTTGGAGCAACACATGTAGCTTTTTGGGTTTCATTATAGCAATAGAGACTTCTTTTTGTTGTTTTGTTTTGTTTTGTTTTAAGACAAGGTCTTGCTATATATCCTTGTTGGTCTAGAACTTTGTTGATCAGGACAGCCTTACACTCACAGAGATCTGCCTGCCTCTGCCTTCTAGAAGCTGGGATTATAGATATATACCATCCTTCCTGGCTCATAGTGACTTTTGACTACAGCCTTCAAGGCAAAAGTAGAATCTAGTGACATTCAGGAGGTGATGACAGTAGACCCATTTAAAGGCTTCTCATATCTCCTTAAATCCTCCTCCAGTTGCCCTTTCTATATCTAAAGATGCCACAAGTGACCACGCAAATTGGTCTAACCTAGTCTCAGCCTTTATTTACATCCTCCTCGAGTTTCATATCAACCCACCTAGTCCAACTCCAGATTGATCTTCTCTTCATACTGTGTACAACCATAACCTCAATACTAATCTTAACTTTAAGATATACCTAAATATCAGTCTCACCTGTGATTGTCACCCTAACACTTGCCACACCTGCTCCTACCAGGATTCTAGTTCCTAGGAACTGGAAAAGGGTCTAAAGAGCCCACATGCTCTGTCAACTGCAGAGGTTGCAGCTATGGACTTACCATGAGCACTGCTTTGAGCCTTTAAAAGTCAAGTTGTGCTTTACTTTGGTCATGTTGACAACCCTCCAGGACAGAACTGTCCTTGTCCTAAAGGAAAAAACAGTCTCAAGACAAGAAGCCACACCTGAGCTATTATGTCTTAAGGCACCAGAGTATCACTCTCTAACTAGAGGCAAGACATAGTCGTATAATGGTGAGAAGGACCATGGATCATGCCATACTTGGAGGAATACATCTAATAATATTAGATGGTTAAGACTTCCCTGAATACCAAGTGTCAGGAGTTCTGGCTGTACCTGGCTTAGCACACCCTGCTTTTCCCAAGTCTAGACCTTTTGCTAGCACACTTTTCAAGGAGCCTGCTTTACCCTATTCTACCTTCTTGTCTATCATTGAAAATATTTATCCTCTGTGGCTTATCCCCACCCTGGGCTCGTCTAGCTTAATCACAACTGGTCCTTCACCAGGACACTCATATACATCTGTTCTACCCCTTCCCAGTTCTTCTCTAGGACTGACCAAACCTATGTATTTCAGAAGCCCTGGCCTGGGTGACTTGGCAGGTTTAGAGGCTGTGCAGAATCAGATGTAGCAGTGACTTGATGCTCTAGAACATTTACTTCACTCCAGAATTCTAAGCCAAAAAAGCCCCCGGTGGTTGTACTTGATTTGTGGCTGGTGCAGCCAAGCAACTATCTCATTTAAAAGGCAGTGCATAAAACTAATAGAGTTTCTCTGAGATAGTTCAGGGAGTTTTTCAGCATACATGTGTGGCCTGAGGTCAGACATATTCATACACATGTATGTATACTTGCACTTGTTTGTGACAGGAAGTCCAGAAAGGGGAATATGATAATGAGATTACAGAAGGACACTGGGAGGGGTACAGAGAAGAGCGCTCACTCTTCCTACAATGTACTCAGGCACTTCAACAGGCTGGAAAGACACTGTCAGATATTTAAAAGAAAATAATGAATCTAGTATTCCAGTTTCACTGACTAAAGAGTACTGAAATGGCTGAGAGTCCAAAAATGCAGTGAACACACAAAAAGGCAAGCTCCTAATTAGTTAATACAAAACATACTGAATCCAATTAGAGAGTCCCACAACTCACATTCCATATTCTTTCTGAACAGATGAGAACAAATACATCTTTAAATCAATACTGTATCACTGAGCATCCAAACTCGGTCTAAAAGCAGAGAGGAAAGATCCCAACAGCAAACTGCTGACCCTACTAAGGCTGGGCTTTGTGTCATAATTTTCTCAACCCTCAAGAGACTGGTGAAGAACTCTGAGTAGCTCATTAGCATAAGGCTGGTTAAAATCTATTGATTTTTTTTTTACCTTTATAGAATATTCTGTTTTCATTAGGATATGCTGAGTTAGGATTGTTACCATCCTGGGCTCGTTTCCCCCCTGGTTAAGCGGGAATCCATGTCCTAATGAGGACACGCCTTGCAGGAAGCAGGGAGGACTCAGCTTGGCTGTCAGTTATTGTCACAGTGTTCTGGGACTCTTCCCTGTGAATCCTGCTTGGTATTTTTAGAAAGCAGCAAAGTATTTAATCCTCAATAATTTGACTTTCCCTCAAAAGGACGAACTCATTCATATGACTGTCAATTTAATCTAGTCCCTCTGCTGTTGTACTGGGGGGTTGATTGTGATATTAAAAAAAAAAAAACTTAGCAGAAATGAGACAATTAAGACAAAAATGCCATGACTGTCTTGATCTGAGTCTCTGAGGCAGCTCTAAATTTAGAAAATGCAGCACAGACAGAAAAGTCGACATGAAGCCTGCATTGGCCACCACTTGTCAGGCTCCCATGGGTATGAATGGGATGCTGGACTTTGCCCTGAGCTTGTTCAGGCTGACTTAGCTGACCTCTCATCTTCTGAAGGACCAAGTTTAAGAGAGCCCCCAGGTTTTTGTTCTTAAAATGAGCAGCCATTTTAAGGCTTGTGGTCAGTCTTGAGTTATGTTAAGCCCCTACTTTGGGGTTCTGCACACACGTCTGTCTACAAGTAAACATACATGTTTAAGGGAATAAATATGGAGAGTGTAGGGGCTCTTGAGGGCCAGTGGTGCCCATGCTCTATCTGTTGAGTTGATAGAATCTTTTGAATGTATAAACAAAAGATTCAGGGTAGGGCTGACATCCCCAGGAGTCAGTCAGATTCATGAGCTCTGTGACTTTCTAATTTCTGAACACACCGGCTTCACCTCTCCCAATATCAACACCCAAGCATCACCCTTCTAGATGTGCAGGGCCCAGGGGGATAGCCTCATCTAAGATGGTTTCTCTAGCCTTGTTCTGGAGTCCTGCTGTGTTTACAGCAGCTTGACCAAAGTGTTTGAGAGCCTCCTGCAGCTCATAGTCCTTTTAAAAACTTCAATGTTCATCACACAATGGTTGTGTGACAGTGTCACTCAGACCCACTTACACTGTGGAGCTGAAGAAGCAGCTGTGCACCTGTTAGAGTCTGCTAACTAGCAGCTCAGGGGGCTGCTACGTTGACCTCAGGGAGCACTCAATGAAGCAAAGAGCCAGTGAGGACTTTGACCAAATAAGGACCTTCAGAACTGAGGACTCCACCCAGCAACTTAGAAGGTGTAATCGAGAAGCCTAACACCGTATTCCTGAAGTCTTGGTAGAAGTGCCTGCTTTAGAACCAGGTGCAGGTCCAGCCTCCTGAGGAAAGTGATCAGTGAATGAGTGGAGGTCTCTGAGATGTGACAGCACCTGTCTGGAACTTTGTCCCCTCCCAGAATCACATTGAAGTTTCCTTTCACTGTGACAGTATAAAGAAGTAGGGCCTTCATGAATTAATGACTTCATCTAGAGTATGGCTTAGTTATCGCAAGTGGGCAGTTGATCTCAGGAGTGGGTTATTCTTCTCTAGAGAGTAGTAATCATCTCAGGAGCGTGTGAGTTATGTCTAGAGTGGATTCGTCACCTTAGCAATGTGTCAGTTATCTCAAGAGTGGGTTAGCTGCCACAGGAATAGATTAGTTATATGGGGAGTGGATTAGTTAACTTAGGAATGGATTAGTTACTTCAGGGATAAGATAGTTGCTTCAGGAATGAGTTAGTTACCTCAGAAATTAGTTGGTTACATAGGAATGGATTATTTGCCCCTTGAACACTGAGTGGCTATTCATTGTAAGAGCCACAGCTCAGAAAATACCAGAGATCCTGAGCCTTTCATCTTTCCCTACTTGAGACACCCTCAGAGTGACTTAACACTCACCTTCCTTTCTATTCCCATAGGTGCCACAGTGGTTAAGGAAACCATGGCTGACCACTCTGATGGGCTGAACAGTGTTTCTCTAAACATATATCTGCCTAGAACTTCAGACATTGACCTTGCTAAGAAATGACTTAGCCGGTAGTACTTGTTAAAAGGAGCTTGTGATAACCTTGGGTGGTCCCAATGCAGTATCTGAAGAAATGTGGACATATGGAATCAGCATAGACAATGGCACCGTATGGGTGTGAGGTAACCACAAGCTAAGGAAAGCTAAGGACTACCAGCTGTACCCAGAAGCTGAAAGCCCAGAAGCAGGTATTTCCTGAACTTCTAAGGAAAATTTCTTAACTGCATTGTGCTCCTCACTGGTGAGAGCAGTCTCCACCATTCTAAGCTACCAGGTGAGGCAGCATGGCACAGTCTATCCAGGAAACAAATGGTACTCTCATCTATCATCAATTTGGTTCTTTCTACTGTTCAACACTGTTTTTGTGCCTTTCCAGTTCTCCAAGTCCAATCAGGCAAGGTTTGATGGGAAGATCTGCTATGACAGGATGTGACAGGTATGGATGGGCATCCTACCAACAGTCAGGATTCCAGGGGTTCTGGCTCAGAGCACAGTTACATATGCCATGAAGACACAAGATGGAAGACACTCAGTAAGGGGGATGTCCTTTTGAATAATTGCCTAACTGTCCAGAGACCACAAACAATACTGGGAGTACCCTTATGGCTATGAGGATAGAAGGAATGTTCTAGAAGGTCCAGTAGAATGTTCTGTTTTCCACTTTTCTTACATCTGCCCAGATTTATTTTTAACCAAAAAATGTTTATGGTTAACATCCTGAGTTATGCTAAAACTGTGGTGTCATCCTCCACAATACTAGCTACTACTGAGTACCCAGAGATTTACAGTGATCCACATTGCCTGGAGTAGCCTATTTAGGGTGATGGGGGTCAGTTTTCTTCCAGGGAGTCTTGGCATATATGACTCATTAAGCAAGGTTATCTAAGAAAATGGAACCAACAGAAAATGTATATATACATGCATATGAAACAGATAAATACAACTATAAATATATAAACACAAATATATACACATAGGCAAACATATAATCCCACAGATACACGTATGTACTATGTGTAAGATAGATAAATAGATAGATAGGTAGATAGATAGATAGATAGATAGATAGATAGATAGATAGACAGACAGATAGAAAGATAGATAGATGATAAATAGATGATAGATAACTAGACATAGATAAATGATTGATAGATAGATAGATAGATAGATAGATAGGCAGACAGATGGACAGATAGATAGACTATAGATAGATAGTTGAGAGATAGATATTCATATATACATTGAGCCAAGATCTCATTGTCCAGACCAGGCTGAAAGTCAGTATGTAACCTATGCTGGCTTCAAACTCACTGCCAGTCTTACTGTTTCAGCCATGCAAGTATTAAGTGTCTTCACCATCACACTTGAACACTCATTATCCTCTCTCTCTCTCTCTCTCTCTCTCTCTCTCTCTCTCTCTCTCTCTCACACACACACACACACACACACACACACACACACACACACACACACCTTTGTCAGACAGGATCTCACTATGTAGTATGTAGTCCAGACTTGCCTTGATCTCATGCCAGTCACCCACCTCAGCGTCCAGGATATTGGGACTACAGACATGACCCATCCAGCACATGTGGCTTAAAAAGTTTATCAGAAGGATATTTTAATATTTTACTAGTATTCAGAATTTGGCTAGTACAGGTTGGAACTGTGAGTCTGAAGGCCTCCAGATAGGGGGGCAGCTGAGAGCACAGGCAGGTGTGGATCCAGTCTTCAGGAAGGATTTCTTCTTCATGGCATCTAAAAAGATAGTCTTGCCATCATGAGCTGAATGAAGAAAAACCCTGTGTTGACAAATGCTGACTACCCACAATGTGGATCTGGAAACAGTATGGTCTTTGGGGAAGATCAGTTTGAAGCCGGGTTCTTTAAGCACCAGGTGGAGAGAGGTCACACTGACCTGCTGGCTGCACCTGGGTAAATAGGATGGGGGCCTCTGTTGATTTAAAGAAGCTGCTCTCTGAGTGGGGGTGATTGCCCGACTTCCATGGTGAAGCCTAAAACCTAGCAGCCACGCTAACAGGACAGCTTGTTGTCTAGCAACAACAGGCAGCCTTAGGGGCACAACTCCCAGGGCACATGGGTGGCAGGTTATCCCTGATGGCTTATTTAAAGAGCATCATGCTCGAAGCGCTCAGGCAGCAGGTCCATGCTCTGCTTTATCTGTGGCTACCCACACAACATCCAGTCCCAGCACTGAGTACCTCTATGCTTATTTGTTTTAACTGAGCAAACATGGATTTCCATTAAGAACTCTGGTCAACTCTACTGAAACCTTGGAAAAGGCACACACAAAGTGTTTTAAGCTACGTGCCTGCCCGGATCCAAAGGACAGGAACTTCTGGTGGGGGCTGCATGAAGAGGTGGGGACAGGTGGAGTGAATAACAATGTGATTGTAAATAGAAAAGGATGTCATCCTAGACATATTGGCATGTAGACAAAAGTATCATCATTCATGCATGTACAGGAAAGAGAGGGACAACCTCAAACAAACAAACCATGCTTAGTGCAGTGGGACCTTTCTGAGCCTCAAACATTCATGCTTCATTGATAAAATATAAACCCGAAATTCAGAAAAGAAGTTGAAAATGAACAACTACTTGAGACCTGTTCAATTCTTCTGTACCTACTATGAGAATAAATTATTTACATAGGTCTGTCTTTTCCACCCTTTTAAAAACAACAGTATCTAATTTATATAGACCTGAAAGGAGCCTAGCCCTTGCTATTGGGCCTTTGGGTTTCCTTTTTGTTTATTTTACTAACTTATTTTTAAACAAGGCCTTCATATGTAGCCCTGACAAGCTTAGGATTTATAATTCAGGCTAAGCTAACTTTGAATTTACAGTAATCCCCATGTCTTCTGGGTGCTGGAACTGTAAGCATGTGCAGCTACAGCTTGTGTATTCCCTGGGTTTCAACACTTTAGTTATCATCTCTTCTGGTAACTCAAAGTCAATGATGCCAAAGATAACTATGGCAGAGACAGGGCAATGTGCTAAAGTGATTACAAGTGTGAGGACCTGAGTTCAGATCCCCAGCATCCAGGTAAAAATAGAGTGTAGTATCAGATACCTACAATGTCAACACTGGGGAAACAGATAAACAGATCCCCAATTGCAGTGGCCAGACAGCCTAGAGAATCAGAGAGACTCTCTCATAAAAGTAAGGTAGGTTTCTGTTGAAGAAGACCTCAGACATGGCTCTCCGGCTTCCCCATGCATGGGCACACATGTATACTGCACAAATAAATGTGTGTGCAAACACACACATACACTTAATGGCAGGTGTATGTAACCCTATGCAATTTAGTCAACGTGCACTATCAGTTCTTTGTTTATCAGAAGAGATAAGCTTCATGGATAATCAAAGTAATACATGATTTGTCGTTTTGAAAGTAAACCAGCACTCACTGCAACAAGCTGTCCTACTGTGTGGCCACTTTTGCTCATGGTGAGGTGGCTGGACAGGACCATGTCCTCGCCAAGCCCTGGTATGTTGCATGGTAACTGTCCATTTTGAATGGCATTCTGGTCCTGAAAGTAGTTTGAGAACCAATTCTCTAAAGAAAAAAATATGTCCTCTTTGTTTCAATACACCCTATATGTTTATCTTTTAATTGCTCCCAAATGCTAGAACAATTGTTTTACATGAAGCCAATATTTATTCTAGTGTAAATATTATCCCAGAGTGCCTGGGGCAGTCTACAACTCACAGGAGATGGTGCTTCAAGGACAAGCAGGATGGATGTGCCTGACACTCTGCCACAGACACTCAACCTTCTTTGCATATTGCTCTGCCTCAAGAATAAGAACACAATCCTTCTACACGTGGACATCCAGTTAGACTAGCACCATTGTTGAAGATGCTTTCTTTTTCCACTGTATGGTTTTTGACTCCTTTATCAAAAACCAAGTGTCCATAGGTGTGTGGGTTTATTTCTGGGTCTTCAGTTTGATTCCATTGATCATCGTGTCTGTCTTTGTACCAATACAATGCAGGTTTTTTTTTAAATCACTACTGCTCTGTAGTAAAGCTTGAGGTAAGAGATGGTGATTCCTCCAGAAGTTCTTTTATTGTTCAGGATTTTTTTGGTTCTCCTGAGGTTTTTGTTTTTTTTCCATATGAGCTTGAGAATTGCTCTTTAAAGGTCTATAAAAGTTTTTGTTGTAATTTTGATGGGGATAGCATTGAATCTGTAGATTGGCTTTGGTAAGATGGCCGTGTTGTGTATGTTAATCCTACCTATCCATGAGCATGGGAGATTTTCCTATCTTTGGACATATTTTTCAATTTCTCTCTTCAGCGACTTGAAGTTCTTGTCATACAGATCTTTCACTTGCTTAGTTAGAGTTATACCAAGATACTTTATATTATTCAAAGCTATTGCAAAGGGTGTTGTTTCCCTAATTTCTTTCTCAGCCAGTTTATCATTGTATAAAGGAGGGCTACTGATTTCTTTGAGTTAGTTTTATATTCAGCCACTTTGCTGAAGCTGTTTATCAGCTGTCAGAGTTCTCTGGTAGAATTTTTGGGGCCATTTATGTATACTATCCACAAATAGCAATACCTTGACTTCTTCTCTTCTAATTTGTATCCCCTTGATATCCCTTAATTGTCTTATTCCTCTGGATAGAAGTTCAAGTACTATATTGGATAAATAGGAAGGGCAGCCTTGTCTTGTTCCCGATTTTGTTGGAATTGCTTTAAATTTCTCTCCACTTAGCTTAATGTTGGCTATTGGTTTGCTGTATATTACTTTGATTATGTTTAGTTATGTGCTTTTTATTGCTAATCTCTCTAATACTTTTACCATGAAGTGGTGTTGAATTTTGTCAAAGGCTTTTTCAGTTTTTCAGTTGCAGATTTCCATTGATTTTCACGGCCATCTGGTCAAATTTCCCATCCCTCCCCACACCTGATCCTGAATACCTCCATTCCTCTCCCCTCTTGCTCCTTCCCATTCCCCCCTCTATCTGCCTCTTATGACAATTTTATTCCCTCTTCTAAGTGAGACTCAGGCATCCTTGCTTGTGCCTTCATTCTTGTTTAGTTTCTTTGGGTCTCTGAAATGTAGCATTGGATCAATACCTGATGGACTGCACAAGAGAAGTTGGTTCTGGGGATAGAACAAGGCCAGGCTTGTTCTGTTCTCCAACATAAGCCTGATGCTCATGGTTACCATTTGAATCTACCAAGCACTTGCAATTTTGAGAAATAAAATAGAAACATGAAACAAGAAGATGGGTGAGAGAGAGAGAGGTAGAGAGAGAGAGAGAGAGAGAGAGAGGGACAGAGACAGAGACAGAGAGACAGACAGAGAGAGACAGAGAGAAAGAGAGAGAGAGAAAGAGAGAGAGAGAGAGAGAGAGAGAGAGAGAGAGAGAGAGAGAGAGAGAGAGAGAGAGAGATAAGGCCTAGGATGCTAGGATGCAATGTGCATGGGCTTCAAGCCAGCTCATTGTAAAGGAAGCTTCACTGTACATGGAGTACTTGTCATGGTTTGAGTAGGACATGTATTCCAAAAGTACACATGTTAAAGGACTGGTCTACAACTGGCTGGACCATGAGAGTGCTAACATCAATAAACCAGTAAACCTACTAATGATTTCATATTGATAGAGTAGAGCACAGCTGAGAGACTTGATCCCAGACAGGGTGTCTGTGAGAGATTGACTTGCTCTGGTTCTTTCTTGTCTGTCTCTTTTGCTTTCTCTCCCTGTCTTCCATGAGTTTAACATCTCTCAGTTCTACTCCCCTCTCCACCATGATGCTCCGTCTTAGTAAAACCCCATAATGAAAGAGCCAAGTGACCATAGACTAGAATCTCTGTAACCCTGAGACAAAGTCAGAGTTTGGTCATAAAGCCTCTCTTGGGTATTTGTCTCAGTGATGAAGTCAAAATAACATGGAAATTAGGGCAGAAATAGGACATATCTGTTAGAATTTGGTTTGTTTCTGTGATGTTTGTAATATTGTCATAAGTAGTCTTACAGGCTTCATTCAGAGGACCTCATAGTGACAGGTGAAAGACAGTGCAATGAGGACTCACCAGGAGAGAGATGCAACAAACTTCAACTAAGCCTGGGTATTTAGTGGGGCAATGAGGACAAATTACTAAAAGAAACTTTGAACACTGGTGTTCTGGCTAAGTTTACTTGATAGGAGTATTGCAGAAGGCAGATAATGAGAACAGTTATAGAATGCTCAGATGGTCAAGGTATTCACAGTACATTTGCAGAGCAGAACCCTGCCCTGAATGTGATAGATAAGAGGGCAGTGGTGGAGCACAAGCTGGAGTCCCAGGGCATTGACAATGGAAAAATCATTAAAGCCAATGGGACTGTTGAACAAGCATATTATATAGCTTTTAATAAGAAGCCACTGCTAATCACCTGAGTGAGCCCATGGTGTATATTGTATTTGGAGTGAATACAGTGATGCACTGGTTTAGAATGACACTATCTCTGTACCTTCACCCCCTTTCTCTGTCAGCTCTTGACTCTGTGTAGTCTTTCAACCACAGATTGCCACGGGCAAGAGAAAAATCTTTTCAAGACAAATCCATGTGGCATGAAATACTTACCTTTCCAAATTACCATTCTTCTCCTACCATTCTGCTCACTGAAATAATGAATATATTTTTCCTATTTTAAATGAACCAGCTGAACTCTATTAGAAAAGACATTGGTTGACGATCTAGCAAGCCTTATCAAGTGTTAGGAATGAAGGTTCAGGGTGGTGAGTGAAATCCACTTACCTATCGTCTGCAGAAATGTCCAGGGAAGGGACCTTACATGGAAAGTGGCCTGATGGCTTTTTGTGTTATGAGATGCAAATGTGTCATAGAAAGCTGTGCACAGCAGGTGCCACATGAAGAATCTATGTGTTGATGAGTATTGATAGTCTAAGTGAACGAATGTGGATCTCACAGGTGACTGTGGAATGCTGATGTCTGAGAGTCATCTCTAGTTATCCATGGAGACTGTTTTTGTATCCCCTCCCTAAGACCCACATTCATGACTACTCAGAACCTCAGACATAATGTGTAGAACTGTCATATAACCTCTGAAATCCTTCTGTATACTCCAAATTGTATTTAGGGCAAGCTTAAGAGACTGGAAATAGTTTTTATACAGCATCAGTTAGAAACTGGTACAAATGGACCATCAATACATGTGCCTTTTACATGATCTGGATTGATTTGAGTCTACAACTACAGAAGCCATGGGAGCAGAGGGCCAGTACACCCAGAGGCTTTGCCAATGATTCCAGCATGATGAGCACATCAGTGGAAGGCTCAGCTGCACAACTGAGCATCTCATCTTTCCAGCTTAGTAGAAATCATTCACAGAGGACCAGTAGAGAACTTCCTATGTCATTAAGTAAGATGGAATACCATAAGCCTAGTGGATTCTAAATGTTGGCTCTGGGGTGAGGCTGCAGCCATGCTCTACCTGCAGGTCTGCACAGCTCTCTGAGCACTCCAGTGAGGGATCATGCAGCATGTCAGAAAATGCTGCCTGGCAATCCTGGGCTTATTTTTTGCTCTGTTCACCTCCCCAAAACTCAGTCTCTTCATCCCCATTGACCTACCAGCCTTGGATGTTAGAAATAAGAGCTGCAGAATCCTTATGCACAAATTGGCATTTGTTGTTATTATAAAAGTTAATTTCTTGGAAAAGTATTCTCAGAATTCAGATGGATGGAGAATAAAAGTTTGTTATTTTTTTGGTTTTTGGGTTTGTTGCTGTTTTGTTTGTTTGTTTGTTTGTTTGGTTAGTTGGATGGGTTTTGGGGTTTTGTGGCTAGAAAGATGACTCAGCTATGAGCATATACTGCTCCTTGCAGAAGACCCAAGTTGGATTCCAGTACTCCAATGTCAGGTGACAACCATATGTTAACTCTAACTCCATAAAATTGGAAGCCCTTTTCTGGACTTCTCAAGCACTGTACACATGCACTGTGGTTCAATTTTTTGATACTTCATTTGACGTGTCAAGACCCAGTACACATCATGTGGGAAAGGATGAATCAATGAAAACATGAACATGTGAGTCAGCAAGGTCCTGGTCCGACAGTGAATACGGGCTGGGGTAGGGGTGGGGGTGTCTCCCCCAATGATTTCAGAGGGCTCTTTTACAAAATAGCCCTCTTAGACAATAGTCAATGAAATAGCTTGTGCTCTTTATTTACAGTGAACAAGGACCATATAAACCTTGGAAAGTGGGAAGAGGTTCATCTTAAAATGAAGTTTCATTGGATGAAGTTTAAGATTCTAGGGATTCCACATTTGCATGGAGACACATTTCAGGATAGTGAACTTGTAATTTCAACATGGATTCCTTGACATTCCACAGATAAAACATTGAGGTTGGACTCCCTAGATAAAGTAGAGAATTGGAAGTCCTGCATGGAAAGGGAGTTCTTCATTAGGATTCCTTGCATGGAAGGGTATCCTCCATTTTGTGCTGAGCTCAAGGGAGATATCCAGATATGGTAGACTTTGACCTTAAGTAGCAGGGTTTCTCAACAGTGTACCCACACACAAATACACATGAAATAGTAAATACATCTTTTAAGCTATTTTTTTTGTTTTAGATTTAAACATGAACAGGATATTTCTACTGTAAATAGGTTATTGTATGTCTACATTAGATATTTGTAAGTATTGCTCCCATACAGGCTGGACTATTACGAATGATAGAGGTGAACAGAGATGATATCAACAGCAATTCTTCAGTCAGGAAAGGTTATGCTACTTTCAGATAGAAACACCTTTATCACAGAGAAAACAATTAGTACAGTGTGGGGTCTTGAAGTTATCACAGAGTACTCAAAGTGAGAGGACCTAACTCATTTCATTTTAGAACATGCAACCATGTTAGGTCTTAAGATTCAATTTCCCAGATAAAAGAGTCCAGGCTTCTTGGAAAAAAACACAGAAAAAGGGCAGCCAATCAGAAACTTGCTGATATTTGGCCAGGGGTTTACAACAGACTTAAAAAAACAAAACAAAACAAACAAGCAAACGAACAAACAAACAAAAAACCTATGAGACAACCTTCTCTCCTTTGAGGTATGAACCAATCAGAAGTGTACAAATAGCCCATCACCTCAACCAATCTTGATGAAGGTGATCCAACTGCAAATGTAAAACCCCTAACTGGCCTTAAAAGAGGGCTGTAAGCTTCCCTGGCAGTTGCCACCATTTTGCTTGGATAGTTGACCCCTGTTTGCTGACTGTTTCTGCAGAATAAATGTTCTTTGTGTTTACATACTATTCAAGTCTGGAGTCTTCTTTCAGTGATTCTTTGTACCCTCATATTTAGCGGCTCGACCAGGTTGGCTGGGGTACCCCTGCTGACTCAATAGTAAGGCATTTTCAGGAGAGTGAGGTCAGTTCTCTGACAACTGGTGATTCATGGCATGCCTCTGTCTTGTCTTGTCTTTGTGCTATTCTGGTGTCCAGCACTATCTGGAGGCTATAGGAAAATGGACAGACAGACACACTAACTTTCTCCTGGCCAGGGGGCTCTGAGGATGCTCTGAACCCTTGTCCATCAGAACCAAAAGGTTCCACTCTATCCTTGGTTTTGGTGACTGCAGATGGGTCTTGCCTATCAAGCAGAGCCCAGGTATGAGATAAACCATCATCACTGTTTTGGTTTCTTTTTCCGTCCTGTCTCTATGTGTCTGTTTTGTTGTTGTTGTTGTTGTTGTTGTTGTTGTTGTTGTGTTGTTGTTGTTTCTGCTTTTCTTTAGACTGACTGACTTTGTGTTCCACCATGAGTCACATGGTGAGTTCCTTCCAGCTGGGTGTGGCCTACAATATAGGACATCTAGGTCCCATTGGTGGGACAACTGGGTCCCTTCCCTCTACTCCCCAACTCTATTGGTTGTTCTTGGCAGTCACTCTGACCGTGTGTGTTATTGTATGTCTATAGTTTAATTTCCTTTGTTGTTTGATGTGCTGCTATGTTTTGTTAAAACTTCCATCTTTTGGCCTTTTTTCCCTTAACATAACTTTAGTTCAAGGATTTCTAGAAAAAAGCAGCTGAATTGAGACAACAAAAACTCATAAACTAGTGTCCCCTTTGGAGTCCTGCCCAGGGTTGTTGATCTGCACAAGCTGCTCTTAAAGGGGCACCAGCAACTTCTCAGCAGGTAAGAAAGCTACTGCTAGTCTTGCTGCAAAACCTCTGTGCCCCTGAGAATTGGATTCAACAGATTGCAAGGTACTCCTCCTTTGAAATTACGGTGAAAAGAAATAAGGAAAGTTTTGTCTGTTTTTTTAACGTATGAATGTATGCAGCTACTGAATGTTTAGTTCCAACTTGTCTTAAATATATAAGTTTACTATGTTCTGCATGTCTTGGTCATAGATTATTGGTTTATAAGCTATTAGGTATTGTAAAAAAATCTGTAACATCAGTAACAAAAGAGTTAGCTTAGAACTTGTTACTCAGAGTTGGACCCATTATGTGCAACAACACCTGGATTGAACCAACCCAAGGAAACAGATCATTAAGGATACTTTTAAATTGGAATAATATTTTTATGCAATTCTTGTCCTAAAATCAGACTTATAAAGGATAAGCTTTAAAACAATGTTTCTTTAATGAGGTATTAAACTGTACCTTTATGCTTTCATATTCAAAAACTTTCTTTGCTGGCAGCCAAACTTTGTAACATGAAAATAAGTGCATAAATCTCATTTTAAAACTATATATGTATATCTATCTATAGGTCAATAGGTGAGCAAAATAGATGGGTGGATGGATAGATAGATAGATAGATAGATAGATAGATAGATAGATAGATAGAT
>JADRCD010189720.1:46392-73879 GCA_019843815.1 Montemys delectorum
GATAGATAGATAGATAGATAGATAGATAGATAGATAGATAGATAGATAGACAAATCTACTAGGAAAAAAAGTTGGTTTTTTTATTAGCTATTTTCTTTATTTACATGTAAATTTCTCCTTTCCCAGTTTCCCCTCCAAGAAATGAACAAACAAACAAAAACAACAAGAACAAACCCCTTTTGCCTCCTCCCTCCCTGTGCCTGCCACCCCACCCTCTCCCACTTATTGGCCCTGGCATTCCCCTACACTGGGGCACAGAACCTTCACAAGGCCGAGGTCCTCTCCTCCTATTGATGATCGAATTTTCAGTCCTCTACTATACACATGCTGCCAGAACAATCAGTCCGAAGAGCTAAGGAAAAAGAGTTTTAAATATTAGTAACCACGTTGGCCACATGTCTCGCAAACTGCCGTGTGACTTTACCATCTTAAAATGACCACATGTTATGAAGCAATTCAACCTTGATCCTAAAGTCAGCCATAGGCTCAATTCACCCCTCAGTTTTCTGGCCACTGAATCTAATAAAATAGGAGTTTGTGTGTTATTTAAATATGGATAATTTTGAAATTATTTCACACTGTTCTACTGCCATTTTATGTTGTTCTACCTTATTGCTAGCTCCAAAATGTGGTACTGCTCATTCTTTTCAGACTCCAGCATGTTCTTAAAGTCCAGGGTCAAAAATAGGATTAGAAATTGGAGGATATGGTTGAACTTACAACTTGGGGTTAGTAATTAAAAGCCTATGTTCAGTTAAATCATGAGACATGATTCCATTCAAGGATGTAAACAAGACATGGCTAGTCACCATCTTTGCAAGGGCCTTGGAAAGGTAGAGACATAGCTTCACTGCCCTTGGTTAAGGTCACATGGCTGGAAACTGTCTCTGTTAGAAAAAGTCATGGCCTCACAACCATCTTGCTTAAAGGCAGCAACAGGTGACTAAAGTGGACCAGGAAAGCAGGTCCCCAAATTTTGGATTGAGATGACATTTTTATATGGTCTCTATCCTGTCTCAGTAAATTGTTACAATATTGTTTTATGTTTTCACTCTTTGAATGATAGTTTATTTTATTATTGCTTTAGAGATTTACAGCATTAAATAAAACTTAAAATCACTGCCTTAAAGTTATATTTAGCCTTGGTATTGCTAATGTTATTAAGTTATAATATAGCCTCATATTTTTATAAGCTGTAGTTTTTTTTTTATAATGATATACCTTATAAAGGTCAGAAAGATTCCTAGTCTCTTTATGGACAATGTTTATAGATAGAAAAGTTTTATTTTGATACTAGAAGAGCTTCAACTTAAAGTCATTATTTTTAAGGCTCAAACCTAACAGGCTTTAGTCTCGAAAGCTACAATATAGAAAGTTGTATTCTCATAAATGCTATGACAATAAAGAAATTTAAGCTGATAGCCCATAACAATGAGTGATCACATCCTTTAATATGTTTTCTGAAATATATTTAAGTCATGCTAAGAACTGATACTGTTATTTTCAATATTAAATTTTATTTAGCCTTCTGTTTTTATCACTGTAAGGTACAGTTTAAAGCAGATAACTAAAGACCAAAAAGATGGTTTAACTCAGATATTCAAGTTAGGTACTAGCTATCAAACCAGTCAGAGATCTGCTGAATAGGGCATTAAATATGTTGAAACTTACTATGACAGGCAGAGACTTCCAAATCCCAACAATGACCACCCCAAAGGTCTCCAAGAAGATATGGGCATAGCGACAATGAGCACAGCTACAAACACATAAAACACCTGGATTGTGGTTGCTAACCACTGGGCATAACTATCCCAATACTTTGCCCACTGCCAGCAGCTGGTCTAAACTGTGGAAAAACAGAGCACACCAGAGAATTGATTGCCATATGTTGCTTAAGACAAGGTGCAGTCAATCACTCCCATGTTCCTCTCCTGCAGAAAAAGCCTCTCATCTTCTGGGCCAGACTGCTTCTGCCTGAGTAGGAACCTGGGAAAACTGTTTAGGTAGGTAGTGGACTACAGACTAACCTCTGTCATTTGAATTAATATGTGGCATCTAAATTATAATTATCCTACTCAGGTTTCTGATCATATTGACAGCTAAGCTAACTGTAGCTTAACAGCTAGAGAGTAGCTAACTAGCTCCTTACCTCAAGGTAATCTGCCATTCTGTTAGTTCGTTAGTCAACTCACTAGTTAATTAAAAAAATTACTAGGTCTCTTATTTTAAAAAGAACAAACAGGTTTGTCTTATTCATAGGCTTCACATTGAATGACTGCTCTCAACAATCAATTATCTGTGTTTCATGGTAACGAATTGGATAAGAAACATTTATGTAAGGTCTGAGGATATGAAAGCTTGTAAGAAAGTGTTGGAAGGTCTAGGAAATTGATTGAGGTTGGTAATGCAAATGAGAAAGGTTAGAGGACATGAAAAAATGGTTTCTGATTGAAGTCACTTTAAGGTATATAAATTCGGGCTGTAGAGGTATAAAAATTATTTAAAGTATATAAAGAAGGTGGAGACATGTTTAATATCCCCCATGCTATTGCTATACTATGATTTCAAAAGTTCAGAATTTTAACATTGATCAATGGAGTACTGATGAATGGTGGAGTGCTGGATGCTTACAATTCAGTCAGAAGCTCAGGACTTTAATTCCCTTTGGTTGTTTCCTAAATATAGACTTAAAGGTGCTTCTCATCATGCCAGGAACATCTCTGTTCAATCTGTATATCCAGCCTTCTGGACTGAGAAAATAATGTTCTATGATTCTTAACCCAAACCTACAGCTTGTACTAGGTCTCCAAGGCTTGAATCTACCCCTGCTGTCTTAAAGACACCTGTTAACTGCTTTTTTATACTAATGTACACCCTTTTGTGAACTACAATTCACATAAACTTCAGGGAATCAAGAAGTCATAAAACCTGAATCCACCTACCAAGATCAAACAGACTCCAGGTAAGCGCACCCACCTGTTCTTGAAGATGGGATTGCCCCCTCGGTCTTGGGATTTCTTATCTTTCCCAATTATTAGACAATTTAAACTTCTGTCCTCATCTATATTTGTGTCACGAGATTTTCACATTGCTGGCAAACTCTACCCAGGGGTCACCTGAGGACTGCAAGCTGCTGAGCTTTAGTCTTGCTGAAAGCCGATGTTCACCAGTCTAGCTGATGTGATTGCTGGCTGTCTTCCAGTGGGATCAGCTGATCAGCTAATCTAATAAATGCCCCATTGCCTAGCTTTTGATTATCATTTCAGCCTTTTTGGGCCCCACTGACAACTGACCTAATGTCAGCTGGAAGCAGTTACAGAAGAGAATACTGCTTTCCACTGTCCCACCTAACAGGCTGAAATGCTAAGTCTAAAAGGAAATCTCTAAGGCCACACTAAAAAGGCTTAAAACTTAGATTCACCACTCTCATATCAACCTTGTTCATGACGGAAGACCAGACAACTTGGACATGAAATGCAAAGATTTTCAGCATCCTGAAGAGTTGTTAGAGATAAGATTCAAACCTCAAAATTTGGTACCTTCCTTTTTTAGACCCAATAATCCTACCTCCCCCACCCCCATTTGCTAGTTCCTCTAGTAGCAGAAATACCCAGACCATTACTCTTTATACTCCTTGCCCTGACTTGTTCGACTCAACCTCATAAATGCCCTCCTCCAGTTTGTCCAGGCCCACATTTCAGCAGTAGAATTCATGGTCCTTAGGACCTAATTTATCTCTTTGGACAGTGACTTGGACCTTGAGAAATCAAGGATTTGATTTCGGTTACAACTCAGAGCAGGAAATGAGAGGACCTAACTCGCTCCTTTTTAGAGCAGGCAGCCATGTTAGTCTTAACTTTCAATTTCCCAGAAGAACAGCACAGGCTTCTTGGGAAAAAAAATGCAGGAAAATGATAGCCAATAGGCAACTGCTCTGACATCTGGCCCTTACAACAGATATGAAAAAGTCCCTATAAGTTAACCCTCTCTCCCTCAAGGTGCAAACCAATCAGAAGTGTACAAATATCCCATACCATAAGCTCAACCAATCCTGAGGAAAGTGAGCCAACCACAACAAGAAAACCCGTAACTGGCTTTAAAGGGGGGCTGTGAACTTCCCTTGTGGTCGCTGCCACTTTGCTTGAATGGTTTTGACTCCTCTATGCTGGCTGTTTCTGTAAAATAAAGGCTCATTTTCTTTACATACTATTTGAGTCTGGGGTCTTCCTTCAGTTATTCTTGGGCCCTTACAAAAGAAAATATCAGGAGCCTAATCATTTGGAAACCAAAAATGAGTCCCTCACAAGCAAGAATGCATTGAGGGAGCTCCAGTCACTTGTTTTCTTTGCAGACTTTCATCTGGGGTGTTACACGCCTGTAGTGTCCAGTGAGGAATATGAAGCCATTTGTAAGCACTTTTAATGTGCTGTGAAATTGCAAAAAAAGTTCTGTTTCACTAACGGTCCTTAGAGTCTTCATGGAGAGAATCAGGGCATGTCCTTGGTGATGCTGTCGCCATCGCCATCCCAGCAGTATGCGTGTACTGGGGATAAAGTCAGACCCAGAGTACTGTGAAAAAGAATGGCTGCCCACGAGAACGTCCACACCCAGCAGCCTTAAAGTGAGTTTGGTAAATGTCAGTCAGAGAAGTTGGGTCCTGGCCATGAACAGCCCCCACGGAAAGACAAAGACCAACCTCAGAGTCCTCAAGATCAGTTCTCAAGATCCCAGGTATCAATATCATCTCAGAAAACAAAGGTGGTTGCATCATCTCTCAGGCTCTGTTCCATCTTCCTCATGAGTCTCAGGCACATTGCTGGTGGATACCTTCCCTGATTACTGAGGGAAAAAAAAAATGAAAGGCAAGATGTTTGGAGGAACAACGCTTGTGTGGTGTTTCTCACTGATTCCTGTGGGTCCTGTGTGTTTTTACATGTTTCTAATTGTGTGTAATTCTTACCAAATGCCATTTATACCATTTGCATCTGAGTTGGTTTTTGTTTTATTATTTATTTGAATCTGAAACACCATGGCCATTTTTATTATTTGTCACCAGAACAGGGAAAGCAAATGAACTTTGAAGAGTTTCCTGAAGTAAATGAACTCTTAATGTTTTTCTTTTAATGTTTTCCTTGATGTGTTTCGTAGAACAGGTGATTCTTGGACATCCTGACAGCACCTCCCCTGTTGCTTACTTCACAGCCTAAGAAAGAAAATGTCACAAGGGTAGAATGTCACTGAGTTGTCTCCACCAATTTGGAATCTGCTATATACGCAGACCTGGCTGAGGACCCTGCTTGTCAGTTCCTCATCCATGGATAAAGGGTTTGGTAAGCAAATTAATGAACTAAACCAGAGGTTTCCATGCTGTGCCCTGTGATATTAATAGACATCCCATAGCAAAAGAATTTTGTGGGCTAATAATTCCAGGAAGCCGGGCATGCAGCCCATCCTGGGTGACCACACATGCATGCTAGTGCATCAAGGCTCCTAAGGAAGTTGGAGACCTGTGAATCTACACATGGAGCTCCCCTAGTCCAGCCACCTTCATTTTAGGGCAGCAGATCCTTGACTGAGGAAGTATCCTACACAGGCTGAGCTTTCTCTTCATTACCAGTATGGGAGACTGTCCTAAAGATGCAGTGGAGACAGGAATGAATGGAAAGCTCCATCTGTACCACTCATCATCGGAGTCCTTCTTCCAATGCCCTAGGTACTTGCATGGATCTACCTTTTACAGCATAGGGATATGAAGCAGTATGAGCTCCTCTGCCCTTAGTCATTCTGTGGGCCATTACACTGTTCCACAGAGTCTGTCAAAAGGAGAACTCAACAAAAGCACACAACAGCTCATGGACTAGGGAACATCTACTTGAGGATTACTCCCTGCTCTGCACTTTCCCAACCAATGTATCAATCACTCTCATGATTGATACATACATGATTGATATATGAAAGGTTTGGTCAGCCTTCATATTCATTGCAGAAAACTCTCTCTCTCTCTCTCTCTCTCTCTCTCTCTCTCTCTCTCTCTCTCTCTCTCTCACACACACACACACACACACACACACACACACACACACACACGACAGAGAGTGCTGGTTTAAGTTTAGGACTGTGATAGTTTGAGTGAGAAATGCACTTGGGCATTTGGTCCCCAGTTGGTGGCTGTTTGAAAAAGTTTTGGTGGTGCAGCCTTGCTAGAGAATGTCCATCCCTGGAAGCAGACTTTGAGATTAAAGTTTCTAGTTTCTCTCCATTTCCTGTTTCTCTCCATTTCCTGTTTGTTGTTGGAGATGTGAGCTCTCAGTTTCTTGCTTGGCTACGATGGCTGATGCTGCAGCCATGCTTCCCCTCCAAAAATTTTTACCGTAAGCCCAGATAAACTCTCTCTTCTACAAGTTGCTTTGGCCATAGTGTTCCAGCACAGCAACAGCAAGTAACTAATGAAATGGCTTTGATTGTTCTCATATGTCTTGACAGCTCATACCAAGCCATGTGGTCACCTACCACCACTCCTAGGTGTAGGGCACTAATTCAGAGAGTCTGAAGATCATCAAGATGAAAATCAGACCGGTACTTATATCCAGGCGTATCATGACATGTTAAAAACAAAAACAAAAATAAAAACAAACAACAACAGAGCTACTTGGGATGTTGATGGCTAATTTTAGCTGCCAACTTGAAAAACATCTTGAATTATCTGAAAGATGATGTGGGTTTCAATGGGGGATTTTCTAAATCAGGTTGACCTGTAGTTATGTCTTTGGGAGATGGACTGGATTATGTTAATTGATGCGGGTAAACCCAGCCTAAAAGTGGGCAGCTCTACTTCTTTGGTTTGGATTTTGGATTAAGTAAGAGTAGATTAAGTGAGCTGAGTGATGGGCATTAGTTTCTTTCTATGCTCTTGACTGTGGATGTGGTGTGGTGTGGTGTGGTGTGTTGTTGTGTGGTGTGGTGTGGTGTGGTGTGTTGTTGTGTGGTGTGGTGTGGTGTGGTAGTGTGGTGTGGTGTGGTGTGGTGTGGTAGTGTGGTGTGGTGTGGTGTGGTGGTGGTGTGGTGTGGTGGTGGTGTGTGTGGTGGTGGTGGTTGTGTGGTGTGGTGTGGTGTGGTGTGGTGTGGTGTGGTGTGGTGGTGTGGTGGTGTGGTGTGGTGGTGGTATGGTGTGGTGTGGTGTGGTGTGGTGTGGTGTGGTTTGGTGTGGTGTGATGCGCTGTTTTAAGTTCCAACTACATTGACTTCCCAGTTGTGTAGAACTCTAACCTGGAACTGTGAGCTGAATGAACTCCTTCTCCCCTAAGCTGCTATAATCACACACCACACACTGTTGCCTGCAGCACACAATTGTCCAGTCTCCTCCAGAACCCACTCATCTTGCAGAGTTGAAATTGAGTGATTGCAGTTCAGCAACTTCCTCCTTCCCTTACTCCAACCTCTGCAGCCGTGAGATTCACCAGTCTAGGCGTCCCACAGGACTGGGCACAGGCTGCGCTTGCCCTTCTGGGGAATGCTTGGTGTTCCTACTTGTTGCATACACCACACACTTGTTCTGTGATGAAGGGTTCACCTTCTCTCCTCAGTGATTGACTGGGAGTATATGTGATTACTAAGGTTTATTTAGGGACTGTCACAAGAGACCTTTGCTATCAATACTGCTTCTCTCACCCAACCACCCCAACACAACTCAAGGAAGCTATTGACCCTCTCTTAGAGGTAACAGACTTAGGGTACCAGCTGGGCCCTGTCATTCAGTCTGGCCTCAAAACAGAGATAAAAGGCTGTGGAGCCAACTGGCAAATCAGTCACTTTAAAGTTTGGGAATCTACAATGTCGAACAGCCATAGGTAGTTCTCAGAAGCATGATTCCTTCAAAACTTGCTGCTCACCCAGTTTGCTCCCTCAGCTTATTCCCTGAGCCTGCTCCCCAAGCCTGTTCCCAGTCTGCTCATCCTACTTCCCCAGCCTGCTCCCAGCCTCTTTACAGTTTTAACAGATTAACATCCACCTGTTTGTCCCTCTCGGTTCTCTTAATAACTCAGCCTGTGCAGCACAGTGGCCATGGATGAAGTGATCTTTGTCACGGAGATCAAAGAATTAATCAAGTGAAACAGTAAAGAATGATTTCAGAAACCTTTTGAGAGAGATAAATAACTCAAAGTGATGAATTATTGAATCTCAGGGGCATATTTATTTATCAGCAGTCAGAATTCACCATTTTAAATCTCATCCCATTTTTCTTTTGTATTAGCTAGCTGTCTTCAAGGTGACATACAGCCGCTAAAACTGCATATGCAGTCAACTTGTGGCTCCGTGTCTGAGGACTGAAGGTTTTAGCCACACTTCTCCTGCTGCAAACAACCTTCCTGATGTTAAATCCGGAAGTGATTGGTAATAATCAGGGAACTTCTGGTTTCATCCTGCCCCAAAGTTGCTAAACAGTCTTGGTTAAATTAAACCATCTCAGAGGGAAGGATTCATTCCTCACCTCTGCCTTTCACTGGAGCACTTCAGCAAGCCACTGTGGCTTCTGTCACCCACTTGTGGAAAATTGGGTTGTTCAGCAGCTCTGTGACACAGATAGTGTCTGAGGCTTATCTGTCTCATACCTTGTGTGCTATAGCTTTGACCCTCAGGTTGGTCTTGGGCCAATTATTTTAAAATTTCTAAACTGGTGTGTCTTCTCTGTCCTATGAAAAGCTTTAAAACTCTTTCGTGTCTGTTTGGATACTTGATTTCTTTCCTGAAATATCCATAGAATCCTTGCTTAATATTTAAGATGTTGTTGGGGGCTGCCAGGATATTTCACTCCAATCATAGTAAAGTGACCAGTCTGGAAGATAAGAGGAAACTAACCAAAGGCCCTATATACTGTATCTTTTTCCTTAATTTTGTTTTTGTCTCAATTCTACTAGAAACAGAAAGTGAAAGCGAAGTGAAAATGGAAAGGCTCCTGATGCCTGTCACCAGGAGCCTGCAGCACCAGAAGGGATCAGAAGTGTCAGTTTCTTGGCAATTTAAGAAGCAGGGTTTCTCAGAGGCTCCCTTCCCTGCAGTTGTGATGTGTTTTATTTACCCCTGCTGTCAATTCTGTAGCTGATCACAAAGAGCTACCAACAGGGGCCTAGGTTTCCAAGGCACATGAGTGTGGTCCAACAGAACCCCTGCTAGGTGGAAGAGCTACTCAAAAGGAGAAACTAACAAGCTACAGGTAAGTTCCATTTCATCTAGAATCTCTAGCATAGATACTTGTAAGTAGAGGGTAGTGAAAGCATTCCAGTATGTGTGGAGATTGCTTTTCCCTATCAGGACCAACTGAGTGTGTCTTAATTAGCTTTCCATGTCATTCTGAAAAGAGGAATGAGCCATGGAGTTCTGGGTTGGTTTTATTTCAAAAAGTTGACCATTAGACTTTTCTTGCACAAGCTTCTGATAATGATGTCTTATTGACCTTTTTTATTTGTCAAAACTATTCTAAAAGGTCATAACCAAGACAAGTTTAGAGTAACCATGTTTCTTCAAACACATCCCTCAGGGCAGCAAGGTAGATTATTGGATAAAGGCATTTTCTACCAAGCCAGAGGACCTACATTCAATCTCCAGGTCCTAAGTGGGAAGAGGAGAGACTCCATTACTACAAGTTAACCTCTGATGAGCACACAGATCAATACTCACAGTTAAAATAATATACCATTCACATAAGTTAATCTTTGAACAAGGATGAGGTGAGCACATGGGAAACAATTATTACCACACTTGATCTTAACTTGCTAATACCTGACTCCTAGGCTTGTAGAAAGGTATCCCTTTATGTCATGGATGAAATATAGCTGAAACTAATTGGTAAAATGTTCCCATCAAGATAGAGAATGTGTTTTATGAAAGAAAAGTGTTTTGCTTGCCATATGAATCACCAAAACATCTGCATGGTCTTTCACAGGCCATGTAGTGCTGACCAGATATTGAGCCAACAACTCCTCCCTCCTCCCCCACTGAATTGTTCCAAAATAGTATATGGCCAATGCCTCTGGCAGAAACATCTAGTTTCCAAGAGAGCATGAAAGTTCTTGAATCTCCCAGGGGCTTCCACACATTAATGTAGTAGATCTGACTAGTAAGTGGGTTACATGTAACACTTCCTTCCAAGAGGTTCCTAAGAGACCTGCATGAAAACTCTCCATGAAAACATGGCTTACCATAGCATAGTTTACAGAAAAGGAATAAACAATTGAAATATCTAAATGAAGAATTTGGATAGTACATTACTTTCTAAACCCAAACATAAAAAGTATATCCTAAGAATTTTCTTTATACACGTAAAGATCAGCCCATTTGCCTTGTCTTTAACTCCTCCCCTCTTCATTTCTGAGAGTGGATTTCTGGTGAGTCTCCTGTATAGCATACTATTTTGGACACTGTCCCAATCCCTACCTCAGGCACTGTGTCTTAGTGACCTGGACTTGTGGGGCCACACTTTCATATTTGCAGGAAGGCCCTCTCACACCCACAAGCATGCACACATACGTACATATACATTGGCCCTGTCTTTCACTCTAGTCTATGTAGAGCCTTCTGCCTTCAATGCTTATAGCCCCTCATTCTGCCAGGCAAGTGGAACCCAGTCTACTCCCCAATCAAACACTCCATCTGACTAGCAGAGGCCAGGGGCCTTACCCACTTACACTTGACTGTCAGCTGCATTGACAGAATGGGAGGAGGGCCTCCCCCACCTTTTTCCTGCCCATCAGCTATGCTGACAGGTGCAGGCAAGCAAGGGACTCCCCCTCTGCCCCATTCATGCCCATCAGCACATGTGATGGACAACCGCGGTAGAGGCATCCCTAGGGCCTCTCAACATGGAGGGCAGCGCATTTCCGCCCTGGGTGGGCTTGGGCGAGATGCTGGCTTGCATCCTCCGTTGACTTGACGGGTGGGGGCAGGGGTGGGCTCCCTGCATCTGTCAGGGAGCTACCGCTCACCCACGTGGGCTCTTGGTCTGTCTCTGGCTCCTGTATGGGTCAACTAAGATGGAGATTTCGACAGGCAGATAAAAGAATGGGGGTGCCAACGACAAAGAAAGCAGGGAGTTCAGGGGAAAGATGCCTTGTAGGTACCTGCAAAGGGCACAAGTGGACGATGCAGAGAGAAGACATTGACCCAGTGACTCTTGGACCAAAGACACTGCAAAAGCAAATCCACAACAGATGCAGAAAGGCACAGTCTTATCTTTATGTGTGGTTGACATTCTCAGCAAAGATGGATTTGGAACTGGGGTTCACCACAAGGGACTGAAAGCATGTTAAGCTGTCCCAATAACCTTAGCACAAATTTATTGAACACATACTACATATTTAACATTGAATCATCGTCATCACTGTGGAGGCTGCATACAGCCTGGAAATACATGCTTTCTTTCCTTTGGACTGAAATGGACCAGCCAGGAAGACCACTACTACCATCAGGGTTCTCTTGCTGGACAGGGCTTGTATTTACTTTCTCACATTAATAAATATATTCATACTCTGGTATTAAACAAGAACAACTATCTCTATAGTTTTTATAACCAAATTGTACTTATCTGGATGAAAAAATAGTATAGGCCACAATAAAATGTTTGATAAACTGAGTATATCAAAAACCCAAGTTACACACACACATACACACACACACACACAGAGAGAGAGAGAGAGAGAGAGAGAGACAGAGACAGAGACAGAGACAGAGACAGAGAGAGATGCAATCAGGGGCTTATTTTAAGTAGATGTAAAATCACAATCATTTTTATCACTTGCACAAAAGGGTTACTTTACACACACACACAAACACTCACACACACACACACACACACACACACAGCTTCAGGCATAAGGTAAAAGCAGGAGCTTGCACATTCAAGGGGAAAATCCATGTCAAAAAGTAAACACAGCAGAAACCAATGTACTGTCAGTCATTTGCACTAACATTCTCAGTTCTGGCCCAATTTTCATATGTCACATTTTTATCTGCAACTTGGCAAGCACCTGGAGCCATTCCTTCATTAGGCTCATGGAGATCTCCATTCAGCAGAGGACAGTGCCCTTATGCACATACCTCAGCCAGAGTCCACATCTTGTCTGGGCATCTAAATTCTTCTACACACTTAGACCCCTTCTGACCTAAACACCATCTTCCTGTTGGCTATGCTCAGACATTCAGGCAAGGAGCTCTACACTACCTTTGCAGAGGAAATGTACATACCATGTGAGCAATGAAATAACTGAGCATTTCCTCGGGGGGATTCCTATCGGAAGCAAGCCCAGCAGATGTTTGGGGAAGTGAAAGTTCAAAATTCAGTTTCCCCCAAAACCTGTCTGCCTGGATCATGTTTGTTAATAAGCTTTTCAGGAGAAATTGTCAATGCTTTGATTTGTCAGACAGTTGCATAGCAGAACAGGTATGGCTTCCTGAGTCCTAGGGTACATTGAGAAGGGAATCCATGAGAAGTCCAGTTCAAAAACACATCAATCAGCAATGGGGGCAGGGGACCAGTCAGCTAGAAGAAAATGTTTTCATCTTGTTCTCATTGGATTGACTCAGGCAACACACAGCTAAACCAGACAGAAACATGGAAAATTTGTTCCGATGTTATGGACAGCCACCAGCTGCACACAACTCAGACATGCTCCCCTAGGCAAACCATATCTTTTGATGCACATATTCTTTACAGGTCAAAAACCACTTCACCAGGTGAAACAGGAAGCAAGTTATGTCCCAGTCATGCACCCTTCCGTTCTATGTGTTCATTCCATTCACTTAACCACAGTACAGTAGTGCTCATGGGGCTCGACAACAGAGGAGAGGTTGGCATCAGCCATGGATACTGTCTAACCTTGAAAGTCAGGAACCAAGCTCAGAGGGTTCTTGAAGTGAGTGAGTAAGGCATACAAAAAGAACTTTTTAAAAACAAAATTAATTACCCAGATAGCCAATGGTCACCAGGGTACACACAGGTCTCTTTTTCTTATACAACTTTTCAAGACTTGGGAGCCTGTAAACCAAGAGGACTTGGTCAAACCCTGTGTCCCGTGCTTGACAATTTAATCTCTCTATATATTTGCTATCTTAAATGCTAAATCTGGGTAAAAAGAGGAGATGGGAGAGTTTAAAAATATGTTAATTTTGAGACTTCAACATTAAATTATTGTTATCTTCTATTGGCTGATTTCTTAAATTTCCACTTAAGATTGATGAAGGTAAATTTGTAAGTATGCAGAATGATTCTTTTTGGCTTCCCAGCTATGCTACTTCATACTATTTTTATTTCAACAACCACAATAAAGAAGTGCAATTCTGGCAATACGGTAGAAATGTGCTACTTTAGGATTAAGTTCAAGCCACCATCCATCTTCAGCTAATACAACTAGTGAAGTTACTTCAGATTTTGGGTGATTCTTGAATCTTCTCTCATGAACTGGTGAAATTTTCATTTGACAGAGAAATGTCTAAGTACCCACAGAATTGACAGATCCCCATTACAATTCCAGCTGCGGTTGTGTTAAAGATTCAATGTATCTGATAATCTACCATTTGTAAAATAATAATGGAAATTTATAACCACATGGCTTACATAGTTCTAAATAAAAATTGAAAGTAAATCCTGAAAGACTACAGCAGTCAGGTCTCCTTTGGAGTCATTTGTCTGGAGTCAATGACAGAGTGCCTGCTGCAGAAACAGCAGAAAAGTGGGATGAATCTTTAGAGATAACATCATGAAAGAATTCTAGTATTTAGATTTAAGTTCAACCTCAAAATATTTGGCATGAACCCATCTTTTCTGTTCTGTATATTCTACATTTTAAAATACAGGACATTTTGTCTAGTTCTCCAGTGCTGGACAAAGATTAAGATTAATCCTTAATCTTACAAAGGCTTAAGCTTCAAATCTAATCAGGAAACAGTTGTTTGACCCCTGAACATTCATGCTACTATAACAGGTAGTTCAGTATTATAGCTCAAATGGTCTCAAAGGTAAGGTTATTTATAACTTTTCTACCCTAAATAGCACTTCCTATCTCTATGAATACTAGCCAGCAACCAAGAAACTGCCAGCTCAACACCAGCTTGATTTTTCTATGTCCTGCAAGTGAAGTCAGTGGAGTCTTCAGCAATATGGTCTTAACCATCTGGTCCTGAAGGGTAACCACAACCAATGGCAAAGAGTTTGTATTATTTGGGGAGGTATCTGATCCCCGACATCAGAACTTTGATTTGAAAAAATATGATTCTGGTAGCAGCATTAACCAATCATGTAGTGCACGTCTGTTTCAACTTCCTTCCTGTTTCCTCAAATTTTTTACATTTATTTATTTATTTATCTATCTATCTATCTATCTATCTATCTATCTATCTATCTATCTATCTAACATGAGCTTGTGGAGGTCAGGGGACAACTTGAGAAAGTCAATTCTGTCCTTACATATGGATTCCAGAGGTTGAAGTATGGCTCTCGAGATTTGTAGCAAGTGCCTTTACCTGCAAAACCATTTTGTCAAAACACCTTTTTTATTTAAATAAAAATTTTTGATTGCCTTACAAAGTAGTAGATGTCTATACATTTTTCATATTTGTTTGAACCCTCCTCTCTGATCTATTTCCTCTGCCTTCCTATCTGTGCCACTTAGTTTTTCCTTCCCTAGAAACACATCCTTCAGAACGTCTTCACATTCATGTCGTCTATTTGCTTCCTGTCTTCTATTGACACTCACTTAAACACATCTATCTGCAAGTTTGTGAGAGAACACACATGGTTTGTCTTCCTGGGTCTAGGTTACCACATTTTTATAAAAGCCCATGACTGAGAAGGTCACAGGCCATATGGTAGAGTATGCTGCTGATGTTTTATCAAGTGGGCATGTAGTTGAACATTTTATCCACAGCTAGGACAGTCTTCGGCTTTTGTTAGAAGAGCCTTTGGGAAGTGGGTGACAATCAAAGCAAGAACACATAACTGGCCAAAATGCAGACAGTAATGACTGTTGGGTGAGTTGTCCTGAATGCAACATCTACGTTACTCCCTCTAAAACCCAGGGAACATCTTAGAAGGTGGGGGTGGAAGGACTACAGAGACTCAAAGATGGAGAGGAGTAGGGTGAGGTTCTGTCTTCTGGATATGACGTGGCTGTTGCACTCATGAGCACACAGCAAATGAAAAGAAGAAAGAAGGAAAGACAGAGAAGAAGGAAAAGAAAAAGGAAGAGGTAAAGGGAGGGTCATGAGGGTAGGAGAGATAACAGCTAGAGATAAGGAAGTAGAGGTGAGAATGAGAAGCACAAGAGAGGGTAGGGGTAAATACAATCACATGTGCTGCATGAAAGTATGGTGTTGTCAAAGATTATTGTGATGGTTTGTATATGCTTGGCCCAGGGAGAGGCATACTACTCCCTTGTTGGAGTGGGTGTGGCCTTGTTGGAGTGGGTGTGTCACTGTGGGCATGGGTTTTAAAACCTTTATCCTATCTGCCTGGAAGTCACTATTCTGCAAGCAACCTTCAGATGAAGATATAGAACTCTCAGCTCCTCCTGTACCATGTCTGCTTGGATGCTGCCATGCTTCCATCTTGATGATAATGGACTGAACCTCTGAACTTAGAAGCCAGCCCCAAATAAATGTTGCCCTTAGAAGAATTGCCTTGGTCATGGTGTCTGTTCATAGAAGTAAAACCCTAACTTAGACAATCAAAAAAAATACCTTATATTACCAAAAGTCATCTTGAAAGCATATCATGTTCTATATTCTTGAAACTTGAGAAAAAAAGACGTCCAAGGCTTTCAACCACAGGAGCTGTCAGTTCCATACACTGCTCTTTAAGTGTCTAAGATACAAACAGTTCATTTGATTTTCCTGAGTTTGTGAGATGGACCCACAGCCTCTTTTGTGGGGCTAGTTCAGAATATACTTTAGAAAATCCCAGGTTCCCTTGAATGGGTTTCATTGGGTCTAAGGAACCTGGTGGGGTTACTGATAGGTACAACAGGAAGCAACAGAGCCTGTAAGCAATGGGCAGTACTGTCAGTCTAACACTGCTCTCCCCTCTTTGGCACAAGTATATACCTTATTTTTCTGGACCACCATGGTCTTTCTAGAGATATTGTTACTTTAAGGATGCAGTGGGGCAGCTTTAAGTGTGTGTTAGAGTTGTATACAAATACCACTTTATTTCAGTCAAACTTGCCAGAGTCTGAAGCCCATCTGCTATAAAATAAACCACTTGACCTTAGATTAATAAAACTACAGATAGGTATGAGTGTCACAATAAACACTTTCATGTTAACCCAAGTTCTGGGATACTTAGCAATTCACAGCACAGGGTACATTTCTCTGTAGATTTGTCAAAGCCATGCTCTTGCCTCCTAAAGTTGCCCATGAACTTACAAAGTCTCTGAAGCCAGGAACAATGGTAATGGCATGGAGTCTTCTCTCCTACATTCTGCACACCTGTCTGAAAGCTCAAAGTCAGGATTAAAGTTCCTTTTGTTAGGTCTTCTTGGACTTGCAAGCCTGACATGATATGTTCAAAGTCACCACTCTCTTTTCCTGAGATTTAATTTGTCATCAGCAGCTAATATTGCATTTCCTCCCTACACGCCATGGGTTAACATCATGTTGAAAAAAACATGATTCAAAAAACAAAACAAAACAAAAGCTTCATTTCGGAGAACCTCTGTCCAAAATCCTTGAACACATGAGTGACAAATTGTGTGAGTTAACCTTTGTGGTGGTGTGAATAGGCTTAGCCTAGGGAGTGGCATTATTAGAAGGTGTGCTCTTGTTGGATTAGGTATGGCCTTGTTGGAGGAAGTATATCACTGTTGGTGTGGGATTTAGGACACTTGTCCTACTTGCCTAGATGCCAGTCTTATCCTAACAGCCTTCAAATGAAGATGTAGAACTCTCAGGTTCTCCTGTACCATGCCTACCTTGATGCTGCCATGCTCCTGCCTTGATGATAATGGAGTGAACTTCTGAACCTGTAAGCCAGCCCCAATTGCCCCAATTAAATGTTGTCCTTATAAGACTTGCCTTGGTCATGGTGGAATGGAAACTCCAAATAAGACAAATGTTTAAGGAGCTAGTTCTGTGGATCTAGGTATCCAATTAGTCACCTTCACAACACAAAGGGATGTGCCTTGCCTCACTGATGCCATCAAGTTCACTGATGAAAAGGATGCAAGAGCCAGAGGAAGGGATGATTATCCTTGCTTTTCCATATGCAGAGGTAAGCAAGGATTGGCCAGAGAATTCCCACCACTCTCTGTAGGTCCACTGCCTGCCATGGACTGGCATTCTTGCATTTATCTGCCAAATCTGAACACTGACCAAAGTGCTCACTTGCTGTACAGAGGGTGCAAACACAGAAGGAGGTTGACATCATCAAGGAAGTTCCTGGATCAGAACTGTCCAGTCAAACCCAGACTCCGATGGGGAAAAAACAGACATTATTAATTATCCCTGTCCAATTTACACTGGCCCAACCATGCAGCTAAAACTGAATTAGACTGACAGATGCCTTCACTCTTGGCATTTCAGCAGCCATGTTTAGCTTTTCTGCATTGAGAAAAATCCCCTGTGGGAAACGTTTGACTTGGTGATTTATTTTGTGGGAGTTGTTACCTCACAGGAAAAAGGGAGCTCCAAGGTTGGGCATGGGCCCGTTAGGGAAGATCTATTCTAGATGATTGCCACAATGACCTCTTATGCTGCCAGTCAGACTGACAGAAGCTTAGTAGCCTGCGCTTTGAGCTGTCCTACCACCTTCTCTGCCCACCCAAGACATGAGATGTCTCTAATAGTCATGTGTCATAAAGCACCACTCAGTCCCACAAACAAACTAAATGGCACCATGGCTAGGATGCCATGCATTCTGGGACATTCTCACTTGGATGAAACATGGAGATCTTAAGGTGAATCGAGAAAGAAAAAGATTCTACCTGGGTGTTACTTGAATTTCAGGAAAGGAACCCAGAGACAAGGACTGATAGTCCAACATTTCTGAACCACTCTGTGTCCCACAAACTCTGCAAGCAGCTGATGAGCTCCTGGAATTGGGAGATAGACCCTCTCGATATGTTTTTGCTTCATCCATCTTTTATTGTGACACTTCCTGCCATCCGCATTTTGACTAATGAGCCTTTTTATTTTCATTTCTTATTAATGTTATTGTAAAATCCTCATTTATTTTCATTTGCGTGGGAGCGATATGTCACAACACTCTGTGAGACAGAAGAGTGCAGAGTGAGAGAATTGATTCAATTTGAGTCTTTTGAGGCAAAAGAATTACTAGAAAGATACCGCCAGCAGATGTTTCCACCTGCCTCTGATGCTCCAGCCTCCACTTATGCTAAAAACTCCCCTTCAGCTCAAAGATGTCCCACACCAAAAGATCTTCTCCCTGCATGTAGTATGGATTTTTCATGATTTCAGGAAAAGTATCCAGGAATGTTATCTACAGAAGTACACAGCATGATCATGCTTTGTGCCCTAAAGGTCATGAAACTTGGACAAGGAGCCCTTGTCTCTCAGACAGGAGCAGCTCATCAACTGACTTTTGGAACAGGATTCTCCAAGGTTAATTGCCTTCTTAACAGAGTTTTTTGTCAGTGGTCCAGCAACTCTTGCTTACCCTAAGGCAGGAAGACATGGGCAGGCATATAAAGCCCTCAACAATATACAGACCAGTCATTTTTGCCCTGGCCATTTATTAACAGCTTCTGTGCAAGAGCAAAATAAAAACTGAAGCAAAACCTGCTCATGTAGAATCTGAGAAGAATGTGAAAAGGAAAGCAAGGAGCTGAGAGCTTCAGTTTAGTCTCTAAGTCTTAGCAGATACCCCACTTGAGGACCATGGTCTTTCTCCACCACTTACTTCCTACTGGGTGGTCCTTTATCCATCTTTGTTCTTCTCCATTATGTTCAAGTATGGTGCATTTCAGGCTCCAATTTCTCCTCCTGAGAGGAGTGGAGGACAGTGCTAGGAACGGCTAGTCCTCAGCCATAGTCAGTTTCCTTAACTGCAAAGAGGTGCCTGAAATAGACTCTCTCAGAGCCCTCTCTCTGACACACTGGTAAATCTCCAAGGTCGGATGACCCTAGGTCCCTATGTCTCCAGACTCCCAAGTTTGAATGCCTCAGAGCTGCAGATACTCACAGAGCCAATAGATTCCAGCATACATATTTATGCATGTTGACAGACAAGGTGAGTCCTGGGTCCCATGACCCTGGCTCATTTCTCACCAGGTTTATGGAAGTCAGTTGCTGCTCTGAAACAGGATCTGAGTTCCATTCTTGTATTTGCGCATTCCTTGTTAAAATCACTGTCTTTTCTAACAATCACATGATGACTGGGTGGTTTACTTTCCTGCCAGTATTGTTGAGACTGTAGCTACTTTTCCCCGATGGACATAGACTGGTATCCTCTCAGTCACTTTCCTGGAACCTTCAATTATATAGAAGCTCCAAGCAAAGCACCTAAGGTCAGAGATGTTGTCTGTGATCCCATATTAACTATAATTGTAGTCAGAGCTCTCAGTTATGAAGGAGGCATCCCAGCTGGGAGGAACTTTGAGGGAAAGGTTTTCCTTTGGCCTACTATAGATGAGCCCCCATGAGATCTCTCAAAACCTTAGGAGTCATGGAGACCCCACATGACCTACGACACATACACATGTTATCCACCACCACATAAATCAAGACAGATGAGCTAATGTGCACCTACGGTGTCCCTTCATACACACTTCTCTTTCACACTCTTTATCCATCTTTGATGGTGAATGATACTGAATAGGCTCTTGCAGGAAATAGAAATGAAAGAGTATGAAACTTTACTAAAAACAACACTCAAAATTCACTGCAGCTAGGATTTTCTGACAACTGGGTGAGGCTGACACAGAGCATCAGCAGTGTTTCTTAGTGGATGGTCCTGAGTCCCTGGCATGGAAGTCCCAAGACACCAAGTTGAGGCTCTCAACATCATCCTAACATTTCATACTTAGGCTCTGTTTTTATTTTTTAAGTAAATATTTATTTTACATATATATACATATGTGTGTACATACATATATATGAATATTTCAGCATCACATATCATATATGTGTATACATAATGATATATATATATACACATAAGTGTATATACGTATGTGTGTTAAGTGTCTGTGTGGGTTTGTATGTGAGTGTGTGTGTGTGTGTGTATGAGTGTGTGTGTGTGTGTGTGTGTGTGTGTGTGTATGTGTGTGACGAATGATCCTAAAAGGCAGGTATGCTTTGTTAGTGCTAAAAATGAGGCTGAGGCCAAAGTCCTCTCAAGATAGCCAGAGATGAGAGAAATCCCAGTCTAAGGCCAAGGCTGGACTCTGAGAAGATACACAGATATGCTGAGACCATCACAAAGAAGACCTTGCCATGGCGGGCACCCAAAGCATTGAGCAGTGACGCCACAGGCTATGTGTCCAATGATACAGAGTGCTGGTGTCCAAGTCCTCCGTATCATGAGAGCACTTCACCTCAAAATATCAACCTCTGATGAGTTCCTGGGAAGCTCAGATCTGGATTGAAGATTTAAAGCCTCACGATGGACAGACTTGGAGACTCCCACTTGAGTACGCTTCCCTGATTCATCTATAACAAAGCCCCTGAAGGAGGCAGCAAGAGTTGTTATGCAGAGGAGGAAGTCTTGGAGAGAACTGGAAGCAGGGACTGGGGTTTCATGGGGAGAAGAGGCTGCCAGATTCTGACATGCTCAAGGCAGAAAGCAAGTTAAACATTCTGGCCATTTTTCCACGCTCATGAACTCATTTCTCCCTAAAGTTTACTTTTGTGGGCTGACCTGAGGTGAACACCTGCCTGTCATGGGGTTCTTCTGGTTTGAGGACAAATTCCACGTGGCCCCGGGCCTGGATACCAACTTTTATGAGCCTTCCCAGCATTTTAGTCTAGGGAACTGTTAAAATATGCCCAGAGGTAGCAAGCTGAGTGAGATTCACTCCAGACTGGAGACAGAGCAGACTTAGTGAGAACCCTAAACCTTGGACAGTCGGTCATGGACTTCCTACACTCAGAACCCAGATAGCCTACTGAGGCCTTCTGTGCCCCACTGTGTGTTGGTCTAACAATAGGGAATGACATTCTCTCCATCTCTACCCTACTCAGCACCTCTGCACTCTTAGCATTCAGGTAAACAAAGGCATTCTAGCCACAACAGGCCTCTCCCAAAGCAAAACCCCTTCCAGGAAAGAGTAGGCCACCGCTACCAAGATTTTGCTTTATTTGCTGGGCTCTGGGTTTGGACAACGTGGTTCCTTAGTCCTTGAGGAAGCAGTCTACCCTCACCCGAGAGTGCCGTGAGGAGTCTATAATCCATTATTACAGTAAGCTGTTCGTGCCCACAGTAATTACCTAATAACCCCTTATAAAGGACCGTGGCTTCCTAATCTGTTTATAATTATCATTTCAATGATCCCACACATTAATGTCTGACCTTCAGCAACTCTGACCTGATCTTAATTAGCTCTAATATCAAATCAGCGCTACATAAGAAACTAGCCATGACCAAATGAATGGACCCCAGGTACAGTTAATTTCTAGAGCAATTATCTTTTCATGTAGGGAGATTTAAATGATTATCTGCACAATTTCACACAGTTTTATGTAATTCTGCGGCACTATGAATTCTGTTTTAAATCATATTTCAAAAGCAGGGCTCCACAGCCTGGTTCATCTAGGGTCTGAAGCATGCGAATGCTACATTACACCATTCCTGTGTTGGACAAGGGTATTTGGCATCATTATTTTTTATTATAAACAAATAGCAAAGCCAAAATTAAAAATCAATATATTATGACCAAATATATAAGTATGCTACTCGGTAATTAGGAGCAAACCCTACCCAAGGTATTTTTAGAGTAAATACAACTTTATACTGAAGTGTTGAAAACAATTTTGAGGGCAAGCTCCTCAAAAGAACTAGGAAGATGTGCATGTGTTAATGTGTACAGTCTGTTTTCTGATGCCCAGGATTAGAGATGACTTACCATCTTAGACAGAAGGGCATATTGCCAGAAACAAAATGGGTCGAAGCTGCAATTAAACTGAACTTTACACTTGAAACATACACCCATTCCCACATCTGTAAGCAGACATTTTCCAAGCTGACATCTGCCCTGTGGCTGTGTTTTGCATTGCTATAGATGTTCAATTAACTTTGCGGATAAATAAACACAAGCAAAATACCCTAGAAATGTTTTAAGTGAAAAGCAAGGCCAGGAGGAGAGACAGGATCAGAAATATTTCTCAGCACTGTCTCTAGTGTTGAAATTGTGGAAAAATTGATTAGAGGAATTTCACCATGAATACTCACTATTTGCTGACTCCATGGAATTCATTATTCTTGCCTCTTAATACTTGCTAGTCAGAGTTTTCAGCATTATTAACTTTCACCTTAGAAACCAATTAACAGATGCCCAGGTATCAGCCATAGGGATTTCAAATAGGAACTAACTTAGAAGTTCTCTGGAAGGAGGCATTTTAGGGAAACCACATGGTACAGTTTCTCTGCACAACTGTTAGGCTGTGGTCTCTATGCACTCCTGGTAGCCTATGGTCTCTGTGCCTCTGGTAGGCTATGGCCTGTCTGTAGTCCTGGAAGTCTAAGGACTCTGCAATTCTGGTAAGCTACAGTTTTTGTACCTGTTAGCCTATGAGCTGTTTATGCTCCTGGTTGGTCATCCAGAGTCCTCACAGGAACACACACATACACACACACGCACACACACACACACACACCACACACACACACACACACACACACACACACACACACACACATACACACACATGCATGTACACAGGTCTCTACAATCTACTGTGATGCTGAGCTAACACTGGTAGAAATGGAAGGAAGACTTTCTCATTTTATCAATGGCTCAAAAAAGAGCATTGATTGTTTTTGCACTACTGCAGCCAAGCTCCTGGAAGTAAGATAAGGGAGAGAGATTCATTTTGTCTCATAAAAGGATTTCCCTCCAGCATAGTTGGGAAGACATGGCATGTCAGCTCCATCTATGGCAGTGGAATTATGTAATACAAGCTGTTCACCTGCGTGCACCAGGAAACAGAAAGCCCAGTAAGGCCAAGGGTGGCCTTCAAAGGCCCCCACTAGCAACATACTCTCCTCCAACTAAAACCCACCTCCTAAATGCTTCATAACTTCCTGAACTATCACCACCATCTGAGGACCAAGTATTCACACACACACTCCTGCAGGGGCACACATCTAAATGATAACAACAGGATAAAGAGATGATTTATCTAAAAACATATACTATGTGAGATAGTCTAAGCTAATAAGTGTGTGGATGCATATGTGTATATACGTTCCATACTGTGTATATATGTATGTGTATGTGTGTATGTGTGTGTTGATGGTCAAATCTAACAAATATATGTGTGTGCGCATATGCATGTGTGTGAGAGCATTTGTGTCTGTATGTGTATTACACTTTTCCATCTGTGCGTATGCATGGATGTGTGTATTTGATAGTGTAAACTAAGACATGTGTGTCTCGGTGTGTACGTGTGTTGTTGGTCTAATCTGACAAGTATATGTGTGTATATATGTATGTGTACATGAGCATGTGTACCTGTATGTGCAGTATACCCATATCCATTCCTTTGTGGGAGTGTGGGTGCACATATGAAGGTCAGAGGGTTGTGCTGGGTGTTAGTCTTTACTAATTTTTATTTGTCTCTTTGTTTCTTCAATGCATACTCCAAGCTTGCTTACTCAAAACTTCTAGAACCTTCTAGCTCAGTTTCCTACCCCCGATAGGAGCTGTGAGATCAGCACTTGAGCTGCATGGTTTTTGTGGCGTTAGATGCAGAACCTCATGCTTACACAGCAAGTGTTGTTACCCACAGAGGCACTTCTTCAGTCCCTTGATAATTACATTAAAGGGCTGTGTTTTCTAAGTCAGTGGCAATAAAAAAAAAATATGTAATCAGACAAATGTTGAGGTTTGGCCTGTTGCTGTGTATTGTAATGTTAAATGCAGGCCTTCAAGACCTGGTTGCCCCAGGGATGAGAAGGTTCACATCTAGACCCAAGTAACCTTGCCCCCAAGTTATTTCTGATTGGTGAATAAAGATGCTGACAGCCAATAGCTGGACAGAAGAGACATAGGCAGGGTTGAGAGTTTCCGGGCTTGAGGTCAGAGGAGAAACCACAAGATGAGAGAGAAGAAAGAAATAGAGGAGACACCATGGGGTAATAATCTCAAAAATAATGGCCATGTAGGTTGGCTAATTTGAGTTAAGAGCAGCCCGGATGAAACATGGCAGATTATATAATGCAATTATTGGCTAGGAAATAGTCATAATAGCATAGAGGATAGATATCTGTCCAGCTCTTGTGCCAATTAAGGCTTATTATTAATACAAAGGTTATGTGCATTTTCTATCTGGGAACTAAATGGTTAAAAATGGGGTAGAAACTCCAGATTGAGATTAAATAATTTCTACAACAGACAAAAGGCCAAAGGTCCAGGTAGAGGGCTAGAGAAGTACCTAAGTGGTTGTATTTGTCAGGGTTCTCTAGAGTCACAGAATTTATGGAATGTCTCTGTATAATAAGGGAATTTACTGTAATGGCTTACAGTCTATAGTCCAACTAACCCAACAATGGGCATCTGTAAATGGGAAGTCCAAGAATCCAGCAGTTATTCAGTCCCACAAGGCTAGAGGTATTAGCTGGTCTTCTGTAGTAAATACCAACAGATGTTATGGCAATTAAGTGCAAGCAGGCAAAGAGTAAGTGAGTCTACTGTCTTCCAATGTCCGTATGTAGGCCTCCAGCAGAAGGTGTGTCTCAGATTTAAGATGTGTACCACCATCTTTGTTCCAGGCTGACCTTGAACTCAGAGATCTGCTTGCTTCAGTCTCCTGGGCTTAAAAGCATGTATTACTTGCCTGGGCCTAAGCTTTTCATGGCCACTATGCCTCAAGATCTCCATGTTGTCAAGAACCCAGGTCAGAAGCCTGTGTCTTCCTGCCTCATGATCTGGATCACAGGCATGCCCTCCAGTTCCAGACTGTAGTTCTTTCCAGGCATAATCAAGTAGATAGCCAGGAATAGCCACCACAGTGTTTAAGAGTTATCTGACTCTTGAAGATGACCTGAATTCTGTTCTCAGAACCCATGTTGTGTGGATCACTGCATTTATATCCACAGCTCTGTTTATTACTCTAACTCTAATGTCTTCTGGCCTTTGTAGGTACCAAGATGAATGTGGCAATGTGCACAGATATATATACAAACATGCACACACTTAAATATAATAGTAATAATAAATAAATAAATAAATGAATAAATAAATAAATAAATAAATAAATAAATCCAGGTGATGACAGCCTTCATTTAAGATTCCTAGGAATAATGACAAGAGATGTTCTGCATTACTGGTTCTTCCTGATTCATGCCCATAGCCACAATGGGGGCAGACACATAGAACTTCCATCCAAGCACAACGTTCAAAGGTCAAATTTCTCCTCATCTGAGCTACCAGCCATGAACCCCAACAAAGCTTCAGAGTGATATTGAGACTGGATGAAGGCCCCATCAAACCTTCTTTGGACATTGTCCATTGATAGGTCATTTCATCAATGACATCATGTTCTTTTAAGACCAAAATGCTCTAAAGACACAGAGCAGAAGCCACCAGGAAGTCATTAAGTAACTTGCAGTGTTTATTTCTCATTCTGTGCCTTTATACTTTCAAGACAAGGGTAGAAAGGAGGCATCTGTATAAGGGGCATTCATAGTAGGCGTGACTATCATCAGCCACATATCTCTCTCCGTAATTTCTCATCTGGGAAAATGCTCATGGGTTTTGGTTCCACACTCTTTCTACTGAGGAGTTGAAGAAGTTCAAGGGACTTTGTGCCATTTGCTCTGTCCTTCAAAGGGGACTCTCAGGCCTACATCATCTTTTTTAATCACTGAGACTCCCAGAAATAGCTACCTCATTGTACATAAGGTCTGACATTTACTTTTATTTCTCAAACATGTGATTTGATCAAAGCTCTTGTGAGAGCAAAATGTCATTTCCCACCAGGACAGAATGGAAGTCTTCTCATGGAGGTTCCACAAAGGTTGGAACAGGAAGGTGCAATGAACTTTATTCTGTCCCTTTGATGTAGGGACATTCTAACATATCCACACTTGTTTTTCGAGAAGAAAATATAATAAAAATTTTCTGGTGCCATCCATTACTGTCTCTCTTAGGTTGAGTCATTCTTAGTTATACTGCTCTAGTAGTGACCCTTCATCGACCTGTGTCTTAGTGTGCTTCCTCTGCAAGCTTTGATCCAGATGACAGAATGAGAAGATGCATGAGGAGTGTCAGGCACTCTATCAGTCATGCTGTAGAGTAAGTGTTCAAAAAGTGACCCTGACTGAGAGATAGAATGCATCTTGTGGTGAGTCAATCTTGTCTGTGGGTAGCTGTGTCACTGGGCTCTGGAAATGAGCATACTGAGGAATTGAACCTGAGGCTTCTTCCATTCTAGGTAAGCCATCTACCAACTGAGCTATGTCTCCACGCCTTTTTTTTCCAAACATATTAACTGTATATTTCAAAATAATACATCACTACTAGTATTTTCTTAAATGAACATAAATATGTAAAGTCTTTTTATTTGCTTGTTTTGTATTTAGTAGAGTTTAAAATCTTGGCTCTTTCTGTGGTACAAGCCCAAAATAAGAACAATTTTTAGACATTGGATTTCACTTTTATAAGGCTGTACTTCAATGATCCTCAAATCACCAAAGGATTTTACCTCTATCGTAGCTAAGCTGAGAGTTGACAATTCTGCTGTGCCAAGGAATGAATTGTAGGCACGATTTTTAGATACAGACTTCCTGCTATGGTCAAAAAGCTATTTGACTTGAGTGTGTGACTTTATTCTCAGCCCACAGAGAACAGGTTACATTCATTTAGGAAATGACATGTGTATTAAGATGCTCTATCCATAAAGTCATTCACCAACTGTTTCAATGAACAATGGTTCTGCATGGAAGGTGGTAAAGACCTTAGGTGAGGATAAGAATCTGGTTCATTGGCTGTGATGATTTTGAAAAGCATTCATCCCAGAGAAAGAGTAACTTATAAAGTCCTCTTTAAACTTGATACAAGAGCTAGAAATGTCAAGCAAAGCATTGAGTCTCACTCTTTGTTGTTCTCTTTCATACAAGCCACCTCCCAAGTTAATTGTCTATGTCTCCCTTGGGTATATAAATACTTTTGAAATATATAAGCTGTTCTGAAAACCATAGTATAGTGTAAAAACATGAAATAAACAATACTACTAATAGAGAGGCTGAGATAGGAGAAGCAAGATTTCAAGACCCTTATGTTGTACACAGAAAAACACTGTCACAAACAAGCTGAAAGTATATATA
>JADRCD010189723.1:0-13856 GCA_019843815.1 Montemys delectorum
CCTTAAAGATACGAGGCTGGAAACAGCACAAATTAATACCGGATGTTGGAGTAAGGATTTAAGCCTCTCTCGTCTGAACAAGTGGCTTCAAACCAACAGTTTGTGCTGGGGTGTGATGCAAAGCAGTACGGTCTGGGGACCGAGAGCCTGAGTCTTTTTGGCCCTGCTTTTGAGAGAGTATCTGTTTCCGGTGTTACTTCCTGCAGTTTATGAGATTCCTTTTTTTTCCCTGGCACTCTGGGGGAAGTTGGCTTTAGATGCAAGATTAATAAATTTAATAGCCGTGTTTAAAGAATAAGAGGATTGAGAGTCGCCATTACTGTAGGACAGCAGGAGTCATGGCTGAGGTGATTTAGGAGTGGATCTGGGATGTATTCTCGATTGCTCTGTTATAAAGCAACCCAAAGTGCAATGGTCTAAAAGAATATTCATTTTATCGAATTCATTTTGTTATATTCATGGATTTTGTGAGTTAGGAATTTGGACAGGACGTACTGAGGATATGTTGTTTTCAGTATCTAGTTTTATCTGGTAGGACTGGAGTGGCCCAGGCTGACTCAGATGTCTGGAGCCGGAATCATCTGGAATCTTCTTCACACACATCTGGAGTCTGTTAAACACCTGTGCTCTGGGATCTGAATGCTGGGCCACTCTGCACTGTTCCCTGGAGCTTTTCCATGTGGCTCAGCATTCCTCACAGAATAGCCTTATGACAGCCAAGGTTTTTTGTTTTGTTTTGTGTTCTTTTCCTTTTTTTTAATTAATCATTCCATTCGTTTACATCTCAAGTGGTATCCCACTTCCCGGTTACCCACTCCACCAAACCCCCACCCCACTCCCTTTGGCCTGTATGAGAGTGCTCCCCCACCCACTCACGCTCTCCCACCCCACAACTCCAGCATCCCCCTACTCTGGGGCATCAAACCTGCACAGGACTAAGGGCCTTCCCTCCCATCGATGTCAGGTGAGGCCATCCTCAGCTACATACGAATCTGGAGCCATGGATCCCTCCTTGTACATTCCTTGGTTGGTGATCTAGACTTTGGATGAACTGGGTGGTCAGGCCAGCCTATGTTGTTCTTCTAATGAGGTTGCAATCCCCCTATGCTCCTCCAGTCCTTCTGCCAGCACCTTACCGGGTTCCCTGAGCTCTATCTGATGGTTGGCTCTAAGCATCCACATCTGCATTGGTCAGTTGCTGGCTGGACCTCCCCAAGAAACAGCCACACTTGGTTCCTGTCCCCGAGTACCTCTTGACTACTGCAATAGTGTTGGGTTTGGCTTCTGCAGACATGGTGTATCCCCAGGTGGAGCCATCCCTGGCTGGCCCTTTCTTCAGACTCTGTCCCATTTTTTTTTTTTTTTTTTTGTCTCTGTTCTTCTTTTGGACAGGCATCTTGAAGATCCTCAAGTGAGGATTCTAGCAGCCATTTGGAAGGGACTTTATCTCCATCTCAAGTCATCCAGATTTAAGAGAGAAAACGTAGACTCCTCTTTTCAAACCACCACATCTGTGAGTAATAGGTCCTGTGGCATGTTCTCAGCCCAGTTCACACCCTCACAGTAACTTCCAGTTAATAAGGAAACACTAGATTTGGCAGATGCAGCTGTCACCCTCAGTTCTTTGAAAGACTGTCCTATGCAACAGCAAACAGATTTAGCCCATGAGGCTTCAAGGACAGAACTAAAGAGCTATGAGCCAACAGGAGAAAAAAAAGTACTCACTAGTTTTTAGGGATTCTTGTCAATGAATTGTTCTGGCTAGAATGATGGTATATTCTTTGATTTGTGAACTACTGATGAACCTCAGAGCAATGATGTCCTAGAGGGACCTTAGTCATTGTCTGGGAGATGAGATGGAATGATTTCTTCAGAAAAAGCAGGAGATGTAAGTGACCACAGAAACATCACAGCAAGATATAAGAAATCTTGAGCAATAGGCCAAGGCCTCGGCTCTCTTTTCTCAAGTCACCCCTGAAGCATGTGACTCTAGGGATGGAGTGAAGATCTGAAGACACCTCCATTTGCATGTCTTTCCTGTATCTGGGACCAAACACCCTCCCCCCCCCACTCCCCATGAGAGATGAATTCTTGTAATCTTTGTCAAATGGAATACATCAGGAGAGGTGAGAGCAAAGTTGTTTTGTTTTGTTTTTTTAGTATGTAATTTAACACGAACATGTTTCAAGTTATATTTCGTGAGTATCACTGGACAAGAGAAACCAGGGGAATAGGTGTCTGGGAAGGGTGGGAGAGAACTGCTTTAAAAGGTGAGGAGATCTCTAAAGACCTAGTCGAGCCCATAACTCCTTGGTAGAGCTCTGATTTTGTTTTTGCGATTTCGTTTCTGTTCTTTCTTAGCTTATTGTAAAATAGAAAGTCAGTTTTCTGAACACCCACTAGACAGTGGGTGTCATAGTCATTCTCCTTTCTCAGCTTGGGAAATATAAACAGCTCCATTTGGAAAAGAGCAGGAAGAAGGCCTCTTGTCTTGTGGGAACAGAGCGGGAGGCCACCCTTGGTCATCTGTTTCCATCCCCACGCTCCCTCAGAGCAGGGATGATCTGAGATCTAACTCACTTCCCGGGAAGCTATGGCAGCCTCTGTATAAACAGAGGAAAAAAAATCTTAACCATAAATTCCCAAAGCTAGTGAAATCCCAGAGGAAGGAGGAGATAATGTGGGGGTGTGGGCATGGTCCCAGGGGAACACACTTCAGGTTGGACTCATGAGGTCAGTCACTCAAAATTGACCTTTTTCCAGAACCCGAAGCTGAGATTCTAAAGGAAGTTGTACAAGTGATCATAAACAGAGCATTCAGTACAGAGAATAAATAATCAAGGGGCTCCTGCATCTCCTCTCCTCCCCCCTTCTACCCTCCCATCCCTGTTCAAACCTTAGCGCAGTTCGATTCCCTCTATATGTCCATTTCATGTGAGTTTTGATATCTCAAGTCCAGCCCCTGTGTGGTCTCCCCCTCCATTGCTTCCCCTCTGGGCTCCTTTCTTGCTCTGTGGCCTCTTTTAGCCTCGTTTCTAAGGGTAAAGTGCAAGCTTTCAGGAGAGAATTCCAACTTAGCAGGAGTCAGGTTAGAGTGAGTCCAGCAGGTATCACGTGGGTCTCTGGATCCGGTTGTGTTCAGAGGTCCAGAGGATTCTGACTTTGGTACCTACTCCTGGTGAACAAGTACCAAAATGGGAACACAGGTTCTGGTCCCCCTTGAGCCCATTTGTCCTTTTATCTTCTATTATTTTCTTGTGGTGGATGAAAGAGCCAGCTCTCCTGGGGATCCTGATAGCCACAGAACCCAGTATTACAAACCTTCTTCCCAGCTATAGGGATTTTAATCTGCTTGTAAACAGCCCACCATGAGACCAAAGGAGAAAGCTTCCATCGGATATAGGGATACAGTGTATAACCATCCATCACACAGTCGGACCCACTGGAGATCTGAGGATAAAAACGCTATTCATTTTCCCTGACATAACATGAAACCAAACAGAGTCCTGAGTCTGGTATTGCATTGCCAGGGATCAACTTTACAGGGTCACAGACACCATCAGTAGTCCCCAAGGCCCCTTAAGGTGATTTTTCTAGCATTAGGCATCCTCCAATATGTAGATGTCATAGTGCTGTGCCAGTGAGATTGAATATCAACCCATTATTAGAAGATGGAAAGTGAATTCAATACACAAGATCAAATGGAGGCTTTGTCTCCCTCCTCCCCTCTAACCCCCCTTCCTTTTTTCTGCTCGTCTCCCTCTCTTTTCCTCCCTGTCTTTCTTTCTTAGTGAACCAGTAGGTCTCTGTTACAAAGGGATTTCAAATGTTCAGAAACACAGTCACAGTGTTATATTCAACAAATTTGTTTTTAAAGGAACCATTGATAGAATTAGGGAAATGATTTATTTGGCATAGATCTTGTCCAAAGAAAAGAACAGTCTTGGAAACTTGGTATGAATAAAATTTCAATGTGACTCAAGAGGGAGGTTTTTTATACATGAATTTGATCTATGTGAACCCATCAGCAATAAACAGGACTTATAATACTATCAATGGCCAATAACACAGATGAAAGTCAGAAATAATATCACACTCTAGAAATCGACTTAGCCAATTCTGGGCTCAGTGAGACAAATCTTTATTGGTTCATGGGCATAGAAACTGAAATGAGATGGATAAAATACAGGGATGGACTTCTGCAAGTGCACTCTTGTTGCCTGGATTCTGAAGGAAAAACAAACAAAAAACAAAACAAACAAAAAAAATCCAAATCACCTATCTTTCAAGGAGAAACTCAAAGCCTCTCCCATTTGTATTGGGGAATTAAGACTCTTATCCAGGCAATTTTCTCCTAAGAGTTCTCATGGATGTTTTGCATATAAACCAGCCTGAGTTATATACATAGAGTGTTTACTGTATGGGCCTGGAGAAATGGGTCAGCAGATAAAAACATGGGGTGCTTTTGCAGAGGACCCAGGTTTGGGTTCCTTGGACCCAAGTGGCAGCTCACAACTGTGACTCGAGTTTCAGAGACTCTGACATGCTCTTCCAACTGTGAGTTCTGCAGAGAAAAGTCTCTGCTTTAAAATTTCCTTTTTCTTTAAGGGGTGTGAGAAGCAGTTTCCTAGTTGGGCAGAGAGGACCCATGCTGGAGAAGAACGGTCTATTTATTTATATTTATATTTATATTTATATATATTTATATTTATATGGAATGTGTTTGTCTTTGAAAGACTTCCTTGAGGAAGTAGGAGTCTACACACCAGCAAGGAAGTTGACACACAGATCATTTTAAGAGGGGCGCAGACCCCAGAGAGGCTCAGTAATAAAGGGAGAATGGTTCATTTGTTCATGTATCCTTTTATGGCACTGAGGATCAAGGCCTAGTGGGTCCTGAGCAAGTGTGCTACCGAGCTACAGTAGAGCCCTTCCCAGTTATTTGAAAGGCACACCAAGAAGAAGGAAGGACAGACGAGGTAGGTCACAGTCCTGATGTGAGTAGAGGGAGAGGGGCCGAATTGTCTGATTCTCACATACGCTTTTAAGGTTCTCTTTCCCTACTACGCCTGTGTCATCACTGAAGAAGAGTGTCATCACTGAAGAAGAGCCACAGAGGTGAGAAATGAAATCTGAGCAGCAAGCGTTCACAACACAGCTTTCCTTCCCAGAGAGAGACACCAGGGCAAGTTCCTGGATCAACACCTGCAGTTTTCCAATTACCCTGATGAGCAGCAGGGGATTTTAGTTAGATTTCTCGGACAAGTAGGCATATATTATGAGAAGGAAGCATTGTTAACTAGTGGCCCAGTGGAGAGCTCATGAATCCGGAGCATTGGAGGTTCATGACTATCTGTTGACTCTGAGTTCAGTCATTCTTCGTATGCTCAGTCAGCCATTCATCCTAAGTCCCTTTTCGTAGCTGTTTTGTGCATTTTCTGGGAATCGGGAGCTGCCTACTCATTGCTTATGCATCGTACGAAGTCATCTATTTCATTTCCATTTTCTTATTTTTCTGGAGCAGAATTAGCTATTACCGACAAATACACCAAGGACACATCACGCCAGTAATGGTGTGTGCTTACTGATCTATGTTTTAGAAGGTTTGCTTCCATGAACCCCTCAGTCCAGCCACCCATGCGTGTGACAAATATTTGCTGAGCACCTGCTGAAAGTCAAATATGAATTGAGGCTGAAGGAAGATGAAAAAATTGATCCAGTTGAACCTGGGAAGAGCTCATACATTAGTGCTAAAGGGAGACATAGTGGCCATGAAGTGTCACGGGGACTGTAATAAGCCCCTGTGTCCAGAATACCCGTGAAGAATGACATTAATTTTAGAGAGGATGTAAAAGGGATGTGCTAATGACAGTGGTGTGTCTTCTCTGAGTAAGTGGTGCTGAAGTATCAAAGGTGACACGTTTCCAGGGCAGAAGGACAGGGGTTGACATAAACAGAGAGCCCTGATCTTCATGTCCCGTGCTAGGTAGGGTGGCAGAGAGACGCTAGCTCTTGAATTCTAAGTAGAAGTGACAAGAGTCTGTTTCTTTACGGAGGTGCCACTAGACTCTTGGTGGCATGAAGGTTAGTGCCCTTCCTCACCATCTGTGAATGGCTGTGGCAGCTAAGGAAACGTGTGAGGTGTTGCAGGGATGGGCCAGTCACCCTGAGACCTGGTACCGGAGCAGTCCCCAGCCGAGAGGCTCTGTCCTGACAGTCCTCACTGTCACGCTTTCAAATTCCACAAGGGTTGAATGAGATAGTGAATGGGGTCTCAGTATATCAGACAAGGCCATTTACAGAATGCCTCTAGTGACATCCCGGACAGATAGATAGCCACACTGAAGTGTACTTTGAAATTTCCTGAAAATAAATAATAATGATAATTATACTAGAACTTCATTAGTCCATCCCAAATGTAAACAGATGTATCTATTTTATTTCCTAACATTTGGGAAGGTAAGGAAATTTAACACACACACATATATGTGTATACATACATAATATATGTGTGTATAAAAACACACAGAGGCCCACACATTTAGACATATCTATCTTGAAAAACAATCTTGCCTGTGACAAGGTGCCTGGGCATTAAACCCAGAGCTCTCAGCTGCTTGGCTAGGTCAAGGCCGGGGAAGCCCTGAATTGTCTTTGTTTGGGGCTGACTAAAGGACAATGGGAAATGGCTGGAGACAATTTGTGCTGCCAGCATCTTCAAAACTGAGAGAGGATGGAGAGAAAAATATGACCCTGGGCAGGGCTGGTGGTGTGAGGAAACCATGATTCAGTTTGTATCTTTGACTGGAGTGGTGCATTGTTTCAAACTGTGCCCAGCAAGCCCTTCAGCATTGGGACAGAAACAAGTGTTGTCAGTAAATTAGAGCGGATGTGGGGAAATCGCTCCCAGGGTGAGGTCCAGGCCTGACCAAGTCCCGTGAGGTCAGTCCTCCCAAAACGAGCTGCCAAAATTTACATTCTCCTACTTGCCCCCTGTCTCTGAATGGATATAAGCCCATACAATGCAGCCCAAAGACCTCTCTCTGCTTGTCGTCTGGCTGTGTGCTGAGGTGCAGGGTAAGGATTTTCCACAGGCAGGAACTGGATAGGCCTGATAAATAGACGCTAGCTTCATCATTACATGGCTACCCTGGCTACTCCAGACTTCTGAACTCCCCCTGAAAACATCCATCCCATCGAAAGTACCATCTCACCATTATACATAATGAATTTCTAATGAATGCCCAAACTCCATTGAGGGAAAAGATATTTTAGCGCGCGCACGCGCGCGCTTGTGTGTGTGTGTGTGTATGTGTGTGTGTGTGTGTGTGTATTTAATTAGAAAAATATCTACACACTCTAAAAGTTGGAGAATGTTTAAATGTGGATGAAGTAAAATATGTCTTTCTCTCCATAGTTTTTTACCCAAATCCAACTCCTCATAAATAAGTGCTAATGATTTATTGTGCATTCTCTGAGATATTTTTATTATGTACAAATAATAAACATGTTCCTGTCTGACTGGGTTCATGACTGGGTTCTACTTAGCAGTCATGTTACCATACAAGGGTCTTAGCATTTCTACAACTCAGCTGTGTAACATCAGTTTTAAAATTTATTTTATGTGTATTAGTGGTTTTGCTTGCATCTGTCTATATGCACCGTGTGCATGCTTTTGGTTCCTGAGGAGGTCAGAAGAGGGCATTGGATTGCCTGCAAATGCATGGAGTTACAGGTGGGAGCCACAACGTAAGCACTGGGACACAAACTCTGGTCCCCTGCAATAGTAGCAAGTGCTCTTGACTACTAAGCCATCTCTCCAGTTCTGCCATCTTTAAAATAATACTAGGTCATAGGTTGTCACAAGGATTTAACAGATTTACATATAAACACACATAGGACTCATGTCTGAAATGTAATAAACACTAAATATTCACACACAAAAAGACTAAACTGAATATTGTTTTGGAAAAGAATTCATGAGGCGCTTTGTTTCTGGAGGAAGATAAATTGGAAGACTGAGTTGGTTTTTTGAGCAGGATAGATTGGACTTTCAATAATTCCTATTTTCAAGGAAGACCCTGATTTAAGGGAGAGAGGTTTGTCATTCCCCTGTGGTAGTTAAAAACACAGACTTGAGGGCCAGACAAATATAGCAATCCTCTGCTTGCTACTGTCATGATAGATACCCGCCTGGCTTCTCTGAGCTTCAGACTTTGTCTGTGTGATGAGGGCAAAAGATTCTTTCCAAGAATCATGGGAATACACAGCCATGATATTGTAATCTTTTAAACATGCTGGACATGGTGGCAGGAAGTGAAGGGCACACTCCTTTCCACATTTACCCAGGAGACAAGGAAGACAGGGAAGACAGAAACCAAGACAGGAACCTTCACTTTGGTTGTTCTGAAAGTGGCTGACTGGCATAACAACCTGATTTCACTATTTTATTTTGCTTGAGACTTTTGGCAACCCATTTTGCATGGGTCACAGTAGTTCTTTTCAGTGGACAAAGTTCTTTGAAGAGCATTTACTTGGTTGCTACCCTTGGAGTGAGAAAATGGGTAAGGTACCACTGGCATTGGATTAGCATTTGGCCAAGGTCAGCTAGCATATGGCATCTCCATACTGTGGCAAGTCCACCCCCAGCCCAGTTTCCTGATGATGGCCAGTGCAGAGTGCCTCAGGCTTCACAGATAAAGGCTTTGGGGGTCTAGTCTGGGTCATCACAAAGTTGTCAGACTGAAGCATCTGTAGGTACCATCATGTCCTCTTCACTCCTATGATTCCTTTGATCCAGAATTTTTTCTTATGGACCTGGTCTGGCTGATGAATGGAATAATACTGACCTAAAGTGATTATGGAGGGCCAGGACAAAGCCATTTCTCCCTCACCGAGGTGATCTGTGTTTGGAGAAGTATAGCTTTTCCACTACATCCCATTCACATATTTTGACTAAAACATGGCAGGGCGATTTATCTGCAACAGCATTTGGGAAGAAGAGGATAATGGAAATTTTAATGAAAACGCCAACTCAATAAGACTAGGAATCAGTTCTTTTGCAATAGGAAGCAGCTATTTTGCTCAATAGTCGACAAAACCTTTAGCTTGTGTTCATGAAAGTTATGAGCGGCTCTGGCTCCGCTGATATTTAACCAAGGGGAAAAAAGAAGCTTAAGGGTTCACAGGCAGTTCATTTGGAAGTTGCTCTCTAGACTTCAAGAACATTTCCATTTTTCAAAAGGGCACACAAAGAAAGAGGCTGGGTTCCTGTGCCTTGGAATACAGGCTCTCTGAATCCTAGCATTGTATGCAAATATATGTTTCTGGTTGTCTGTGCTTTGTTTCTCACAGCTATGAGACATTAGGTCTGATTGTAACATACTGGAGTCATACACTGAGGTCCCTGGATCAGGCACTGTCTGCAGCCCTGTCTTAGGGTTTCTATAGCTGTGATAAAGCACCCTTGCCCAAAAGCAATTAGGGAGAAAAGGGTTTATTTCAGCTTACAGTTTACAGTCCATCATGAAATGATGTCAGAGTAGGAACCCGGAGTCAGGAACTGATACAGAAGCCATGGAGGGACACTGCTTATTGGCTTGCTCCCAATGGCTTGCTCAGCCTTCTTTCTAATATGCACCAGAACCATCTGCCCAGGGGTAGCACTGCTGGCAATGGGATGGACCCTCCCACATTCATCTTTACTCAAGAAAATGCTCCAGAGGTGTGTGTACAGGCTAATCCTGTGGAGGCATTTTCTAAATTGCGGTTCCTTTTTCTCAAATAGCTCTAGTGTATGTCAAGTTGACAAAACTCCTTACAGGACAGTCTTGAACAAGACTGAGCACCAATGGCAACTTGATCTTCCACTGATGGCTAGTTTGTGTGCTGTGTCTCTGACAGGGGCCATCTAGAGCAGGGGGAGGTAAAGGGGTGGCCAAGACAGAGCTCCACCAACACTGACACCTGAGTATCTTAGGCGAACCATCTACTGGAGGCCTAAAGGAGACCTTCACACTCACAAAGCACTGCCACTGAGCGGCAGGGTGGGATACCCATTGTGTTTTGAATATCCAGTGTCTGCCATAGGCTCATGTCTTTGAATACCTTGTTCCAAACTGATGGTACTGTTTCGAGAGCTCGTGCTTTAAGAGGCGGGGCCTCACTGGAGGGAAGTGGATCACTGTAGGCAGGCTTCCTGTTTTATAGATTGGACTTACTCCCTATCTCTTGTTCCCGGTTCCACTACTGAGCTGCCTGCTACCATTCCTTTCCTACTGCAATGAGATGTACTTCTCCTATTGGAAGCTAAAATACTTTACCTACTAAGTCACTTCTTGTAAGTATTTGGTGAGAACGACAAGAAAAGTCATTGGTGTATCCATTCAGTCTTCCACTGAGAAGACGAAAACAGGTCAAAGAAGGGCTCTATCACAGCTCCTCATGGCAGACGATGATGATGATGATACTCAACTTGATCCCCATTATACTCACAGTTACCATTCTGTTCCAAAAAGAGGAGGGGCAGCCAAGATTTCCAACAAAACTGTGTCTAAAACCTGCCTAGTTGTCAGGGTACTCATAAGACCAATAGCAATTATAATCAATATGAAACAGAGCCTGCTAGGGATGTCTGGAAATTCTGCTCTCCCTCATTAGTTCATTTGCATGGTGATATTCATGAGTGGCCACAAGTTCTTCCCATTGCTCTGCTTTGTGATCCCTCTCATTCAAAGGCAGAAATTATTTCTCTGCCCCAGGACTCTGGATTTGGCTATGCGACTTGCTTTGGCCCATGGCATGATGACAGACATGATACAAACTGAAACTGAAATATAATTGCACAGTTCTCAGAAACCAGAGGCTGCTATGTGAAGATAGCAGAGCTAATCGATTGTGTGATGAGAGAAATGTGATCTAGACACTCCTTTGTTCTGGTCAATGATATGCCAACCGCCGGAAACATGAATGAGTCACACTAGATCATCCAACCTCCAGTCAGACCTCCAGGTGCCTACAGATGTGTGAGTGAGTCCAGCAGAGTTAAGGTCTGCTCAACAGATAGAATGGTTGTTGGTTCAAACCATTTGGCGGTAGTTTGTTACTCAGCAGAAACAAATCTACATTTCTTCTCTAGGCACTTGCTCCTTACTGCTTGGAAGGCAGATGAAAGATTAAAGGCAGAATGGTGGCTTCCCAATGACCACAGGAACAAATGTCCTGAAGAACATCAGGAAGGCCTGGAGAAATGGTTATGCCGGAGAAACCATGATTGTTCCGATACCATCTGCTCAAGGCTTTGTTTAGTGGGGACAATAAAACCATGTTGCTAGCCACCTTTGTACCATGCACTCTCAGATGTGGACAAAAGAACCGAGTTTCGGTAGTCTAAATAGAGAATGGGTTATTAAAATATGTGTCAGCCTAGAGAATCTCTAGAGGTCCAGAAAAACAGTGTAGCATTGTATGTAGCCAGGAAAAGGGCAGCCAAAGACAGCAGAGCCCAGAGTGAGGCCCAGGGCAGGACTGTTCCTATAGAAATGAAATGTGTGGGGAATGAGGAGAAATTCCCTTCATGGCCAATCCTGGGGGACAGGGAACTCTATTTCTGCACCTTGTGTGTACCGACTTATGCGCCCACTTCTGCCTAAGTCTCTTGCCTGGATCCCTATTTGGTAGAACCATGGGTTGTATTCACTTCCTCCTCATCAGTTGGTAAGGTTGGAATTCCTGTTCTAGGGTTATAGACATGGTCAAGTCCGCCGACTCTTAGAACAGGACAAAGAGTCAAAGAGTGACAACGGCTTGTGAGTCAGACATTCACGGGGCAAGACAGAAGGACACCGCAAGCTATGTAGGGCCACATGAACATGGAAGCAGACAAGCTGAGCGTCTAATTCCTTTTCTTGCTACTGTGACCAAACACAGGACAGAAAGAACTTCAGGGAAAAGAAAGTTTAATTTTGGCTACAGCCTGGGCATTCTTGGTTCACGGCCGTGGGAGTTTATGACTGTTCATATGGAAGTGACAGACAAGAACCAGAGTGTTACACAGGAAGCTGGCCAGCCTGTAATCCCCAAGGACTGTTGGCATAACCTGTAGTAGGCTTCATATCATAAAATAAAAGCACCACAACCTCCTGAAATAACCTCATAAACCAAGGATAGTGTGCCTGAACACAGGAGCCCAAGGTAGATACCCCACTAGTAAATAAAGGTTCTCGAGGAAGCCAGTTGTGAGACTGGGTTCCATCCTGGGAGAGTCTGATTGAGTCTTTTGGGTAGCTCTGTGTGCTAGCACAGGACTGAAGCCTGCTACTCAGTACATAGACCCCACAATAGAGAGGACTGTTTAGGTAGACAACCCTACTCACTGGAGCAGAGAAGAGTAGAAGCCTTGAGATTGGGTCATTTGAAGCCCTTCTAAATTTTCCAAGCTGGATGTCAAGGTAACACATACTGTTGAGCTTTAATTCTGGCTTTATTCTCGGACACAGCTAAGCAGGGGCCCAGCTGAAAAGGAAGTTTGCGAAACCTAATTTTATCTTCCTGTTCTATAGCTCAGGAAGGCAAGCTCTAGAGATCGGAATGGGTGGCGAACGAGCACCGTGCCACCTTTTATTATTCCATATCCATATAGATCTCTCTTTCCATAACTAGAGTTTTATATAACAGCAAGGATAAGGCAGAACTGTGGTTCTGCCTAACACAAGCCTTCCTTGTCCATATGAAAATGTCCTTCCCCTCCTTCCCAATAAATGGTCAGCACATGCAGCTCTGGGTGATGTTTATGCCTCCTATTCAATAGCCAGAATCCTGCTCATAGCCCAGTGGCCCAAAGACTAAAGGCAGTGGGAAAAAGGCATAAGATGCCAGGAGATGCATGTTCTCTCTCACACACGTATCATGCAAAAGGAAGGACATAACAGGCAGATATTATAGCACTGAGTAGACATGGTCTGTAGAAAGCTCCAGAGCAAACACCCAAAATAAAAAGGGACGAGGTGTGCAAGACTCCTCGCAAGAGAGTCCACATGGCTCTAGAACTATCAGAGGAAGAAGACCCAGCACAGAGCAGATCCCTGTGTTGTTAGGAGAAGAAGAGCTAGCAAACACAAGCTAGACATCATGAAAGAGACACACACGCTACTCACTGTAAGGATGGGCAGGAAATCTAAGACCTGCTCTCTCTCAGACATGGAGAGAGACATACACGCTACTCACTGTAAAGATGAGCAGGAGAACTAAGAAAGGTTTTTGTGGGGGGCATGGGAGGGTAATAGAACACAGGTGGCAAGAAAAACAGAAGCAGGGTGAGTTGGAGTGGGGTGGAACAAGGAGAGGCAAGGGAATGGGGAAGAGGGCTAGCCACAACACGGCGTGCTAAAATGACAATTGAAACCTCATATGCTGTATGCTGAGGTAAAAACCAAAAATAAGGCCTGGAGTATTTTTGTTGGTTTTCTTCATTTTCGTCAACCTCACTGGGGTGAGATGAAATCTCAATGTATTTCTCATTCACGCTTCCCTGACTTTTAAGGAAGTTGAACTTCTTAAAGTTTTTATTGCCCATTTTAACTCTTTCTTTTGAAGCTGGGAACTTCAACTTGAAGTAAAACTGCTAGAAGAAAGTAGTTGTTGCGAGGTGTGGTGGCTTATGTCTTGAATCCCAGAAGCAGAGGTAAGTGGAAGACATAGTGTGTTTCAGACCAGCTAAAGCTACATAATGAGACCCTGTCTCAAAGGGAGAAGAAGAAGAAGAAGAAGAAGAAGAAGAGGAAGAAGAAGAAGAAGAAGAAGAAGAAGAAGAAGAAGAAGAAGAAGAAGAAGAAGAAGAAGAAGAAGAAGAAGAAGAA
>JADRCD010189723.1:15209-25739 GCA_019843815.1 Montemys delectorum
TCCTTCCTTCCTTCCTTCCTTCCTTCCTTCCTTCCTTCCTTCCTTCCCCCTAGAACAGCTTAGAGAGAGTGGACTGACTGAGAAAAAATATTTTGTGAATAGGGAATTATGTGGCTTTCCTGCCAAGATTTATTACATAAGCATGATTTGTCCTCGGCAACCCCGGCCTCAGTGTGAAGCGCTACTACACGTACATCTGCCTTAATGATGTGTGCTGGGAGGTTCTTATAGGCTGGGCCCACACACATTCCTGCACAGAGCTTGTCAGATCTTCCAAGGAAGCCGGTGAGGAAGATGAAATTGATGTTCCTTGTTGACACCTCTAGAATCTTAGTTAGGGAATTACTGACCCATAAGATAAATGCCTGCTACCGTGACTGTAAGGTTAAGCTACCTTACAAATACAATTTTAGAGGAGTTCCTAAGCAAGTGGATTTACCCAGTGTTAGTCCAGAACAGCTGTTAAATGCTCTGGTAATATAAGAACTGTAAGGAAGCTGAAATTTTTAAGATGTGTTGCTTGATATCACTGGAAAATGGTTTCCAGGGCTCACACATTTGGGCTAATAAAATATAAGGGCAGGAGGGAATCTTTAGAAAATGAAATATTAGAATTCAGATAATTGAAGTTTTTCTTCTTGTTGATTGTAGATTGATGAGCAGCTGAGAAGGTTCCATTAGGACTGTCTTTAAGTGAGGAAAGAGATTTTGTGGATTAGATCCGTCATCGTTATGTCTTTTGTCCCTGCAGAAATAAGGGATGAGGTTTATATACATCCATTTCAAGGTGAATGGCTACAGAGAAGAAGAGGAGGAGAAGGAAGAGAAGAGAAGAACAAGGAGGAGGAGGAGACTGTCTTGCTAACTGGACATAAGGCAGGTGGAGAACTGCGAGCTGGTAGAACTATCAGAACATCACATCTGTACAAGGTTGGGTGCTTTTTTAAAAAACCTTTTCCTGTGTGTGGTGTGAAGAGATACTGAGCCTTAGGTGTGCTGGCTCAAGTCTGTTATGCAGATCTTTGCGAGAGAGGGCTAAGACAAAAGATTGCCATGAGTTTGCATCTACCCAGGGATGCCTAGCAGGACCTTGACTCAGAATATAAAAGGGGAAAGCCTGCCACGGAGAGGTGGAAGTAATGACAAGAGCAGGAGAAGGTGCCCTCCTATGTAGTCGTGGGTTCCCAGGCACTGCTAAGTGAGAAAGACTAGCCAGCAAAGACAACTTGGAGGAGATGCTGGCCTTGACAAGGTTGTGGTAGAGATGATCTATCTAGTGAAGAAGAGTGTGCCAAGACTATGCAAGATGGCTGGCTGTCCCAAAGAATTAAAGGGCTTTGAGATCTGGTCCTTACTGATCAGGGCTTCCCCCAGGCATCCCTGCAACCACTCAGCTAGATACTAAGGCCAGGCCTTAGGTATTTATATATAATGAGAATGACCTTCAGACATTAGACTGGAATATATTTCATTCTGGACTGAAGACAGTGAGTGCTTGAGGAAACTGAAGATGGGGACAAACTCTTGGTCAGTGAGAGAGGGGTCTTGGACTGACCCATGTTATATAAGTCAGAATAAATATTTGTAAAGACTCTTTGTTGTCTGGTCTTGACAAGGTCTCCAAATATTACTTCTTCAGTGAACTCAAATTTGCTCTTAGCAGTCCCATGTGCATACTTTTATCTTACCACTAGAATCAAGCTGCCTGGTCAGTAAATCATATAATCAGACCCATTTTGCTTGGAGAAATATTCTGTAGAAAACCAATGAAGTATATCTAATCTCCTTCCTGTATCTCTGATGACACGATCCATCAGCATCACTGAGCCACCACTTTTCCTTTCTCCAGACAGTACTGAAGGAACCAGACACTCCTGCCCCTTGATTTAAATATTCTGACACTCACCACACTACTCCCTCTTTGAATGGTCCATTCCTTCTTTGAGGCATCAATTATCCTGATGCCTGTGTATTCTAGGATATTTAGAGAACTTTCTGGTGCATTCTCAAGTTTGATTTTTCATTTGTTTATTATCTCCTGTGTTGAGGATGGAACCCAGGGCCTTAGGCTCACAAGAGACACACCCCACCAGTGAGCTACCTTCTCTTCCTTAGTTTCAGGGTGCCTATTCCAATTTGGTTGAGAATTGGAGGATCTATATATTAAAGAATTATGGAATAATAAATGGGTTTCCCCAATTATTATATCTTTCCTAAATTTACTCGATAAAATATTGGATACAAACAATAATAAATGATTCTACATTCTTTGACATTTGATTTTCTTCTCGCTGTGTTAATTTTCTTGTCGACCCATTTCCAATTCAACTTTGAGCATAAAGAGAACCACGTTGTTAGAATAATGCTCTCCCATGCCCCAGCCCTGACCACCAGCAAGTTTCTACGAGGGGGGAGGGGTTGAAGGGTGTGGCTGTGGGACAGTTACACATCCTCTATCCTCTTTCCCATTGATGGGTCTTGTGGGTTGACCTTGAGTTAATCTTGACATGACCACTTCCGGCCTTATTTTCCCACCTCCAGAGAGGGGTAAATAAGGGAGTCTCAAATCTTCACCAGTTCTATGTTTTCAGGAGGCTTAAAGAATCTGAAATTCCATGTAGTGCCGATGGCTTTTGTCTCTGTGTGCTCTATTCTGTGCCTGCCTAGTCATTTTCTAGATATTTGAAGCCAAAAGATAGGTTCCCTGTAGGTTTCCTGTCAGTTGTTCTCAGGGCCATTTTCATTCTGCTTTTTCCAGGGATTAATCTCAAAGCCATCCCTCAAGCACAAGTGTAGCTTTTGTCCTGAAAGGCTTGCAACCCACACAGAGTATTCCGATTAAAAGTGTGCATTTTGAGAAGAATGTGAAGTTACACCCTCACACAGTGGAAGAAAGGATCTCTGTTAACTTTCCACAGGCATGAGAATCAATCTCCTGTTAGAAAGAGATTGTCCATTCTCCCAGTCCTTCCTCTTCTGGGGGCTAGCCCAGCACCTTGTTTCCCTAGGAAGGGAGTGAAGGATATGGAGTCAGTGATTGTGTGGCCAAAAGCTGCTTACTTTTGGCAATTTAACTCTTTCTTTAACTCTTTCCTATTCTGTGGCCAAAAGTCAGTGGCTTCTGGCAATTTATTCCCTGGTAGCAACAGGGGATTAAGAAAAGAGGCTCAGTTACCTGGGTTTTTTTCTCTCTGGCTCAAGGGCCCCTTGCTGGCCAGGTCAGATGCTCATTAACTCCTCCTGACACAAAGAGGAAAGAAAAGGAAGAAAAGAAGAAAGTCAAGCGCGCGCACACACACACACACACACACACACACACACACACAAACTGGCTGGCCCTGATCACCTGTTTCATCAATTTCACAAGTACACATGCCAACGTGTGTGTATACACATACATCTACGTATGTATGTACGTATATACATATAGATAGACAGACATATATAGCTACATACATTTGGTGGATGGAGCAGAGCCCCAAAAGCCACACTTTATTTCTTCTCTCAGCCTTTTTATACCTTCTTAGGCAAAAGTTCTTATAAAAAACTACCTCATAGATAATATGTCACACAAAAGGGGATTACAGAAGAATGTCAAAATTAAGTTGAAAGCAGTGTTTCATTCCATAAGCTCATTATAAGTTCAAAGCAACAATTTCACATAACCTTGCTTTATCATAATGCTCACCTGTGGCTTCATCCTTGGATCTGACCTAGAATGAATACTTTTCCTTGATCACGACTTGTTCCAAGCCTCTCTTAGTGTAATTTATGAAAGCTCATTGTATTCCTTACTATGGAGCCTTTACTTACTATTCTATGAAGAAGGGGCACATTCTTGAGTCTAACTTTATTATGTCTTTCCTTTTTTTTTTTTTTTTTTTTTTTGGTTTGTTTGTTCGTTTTTCGAGACAGAGTTTCTCTGCTTAGTCCTGGCTGTCCTGGAACTCACTCTGTAGACCAGGCTGGCCTCGAACTCAGAAATCCACCTGCCTCTGCCTCCCAAGTGCTGGGATTAAAGGCGTGCGCCACCACTGCCCGGCTATTATGTCTTTCTAACAAACAACTAAAAACATATCCTTAATTTTTTTCTAAAATTATTTGAATCAAGTCAGGAATGCTACAAAGTCATTTACTCATCTCAACATCATTAGTTCATGAAAGTTCATCTTCATGTCGACCTGTAGGAAATTTGTCCAATAGGGTGAGCTGATGCCCAAGAATCATCAAGCTATATAATAGTGGTAGGAAAGGTATACCAGCAGAAAGAACCAATCTGGAATGAAGTCTCTGGGGCTGTGCCTTTCCAGAGCACACCTATCACAGCCATGCAAAATGGTGGGCTATCTCCTGGAAACTGCCTTGGTTGCCATAGCCTTTCCTAGATGGTTTCTGTCATTCCTCCAAACTTCAGAATCCACCCTGAGCAGTGGAGCTTTAATTCAATTCAATTCAATTCAATTCAATTCAATTCAATTCAAGTCAAGTCAACAGAGGAACCCTGTGGTCACAAGAACAGACCTTTACCTACCACCTGTTAGAACCTTCAAAGGGGAATTCACTCAGTTCAATAAACATGTTTAAAGGACCTACTATGTGTCTTGTCTGATGCTCAGTGTCATGAAGGATCCAAGAGTAGTGTGTGGTAGACTCTTAAAGAGTAAGATGTGATTTGGATCAGGTTTCTAGAGTATCCATGGCCTATTTGAACTTGAGAATCTTCATCTGAAAAACAGATGTAACTGGTTTATGATGATTTTGAGAAGTAAGGCATGCATTGCACCTGAGCAATGCCTGACTCCAGTTTGCCCTTAATAACTGATAGCTACTATAATGATCAAAAGTGGAGGGATGACATTCATTCAATGGGCCTTTGTCAAGAGCCTTCCATATTCCAGACTCTTGTTTTGGAACACTGGAAATGCATTGCTAAACAAAACAGGCATCAACACTGTTCTCACAGAACTTGTCTCATGGGAGATACAGTTTATATAAAGTAAACAAACCTAGAAATATAGAGGGCCAAGTTTCAGTAGGTGTTAGGGAAGAAATAGATGGGTTGCATGTGCTTGTGAAGTTCATGTGGTCACAACTATGTGGGTTTGTAGAAAAGGAAATACCCTTGTGTGTGTGTGAGAGAGAGGCCCAGCTGAGGGAAACACTTACCAACAGGAAACTTGGTTTTGTTACATTATTGACTCACAGTATGTTAACGGTTGAGCATTTATCTAGAAATGTCTGCTCCATATCTTTTGCTTTACAGCCCGGAAAACAGAGGTGTGGAGAAATGAGTTGCCTCTAAGCATAAAATCAGATAAGGAGAGCGTACTCTTCAGAATGCCAGTTTTGGTTTTCTGTTATGGCCTCATATTCCTTCTAACAAGTGTCACAACACCTAGGATTTTTCTAATTACCCTAACATCAATGTGCCTTTTTCTTTACCACCAAGGAAAAGGAGGTTTAAGGGGAAGAACCTATGAGAATCCTACATATTTTAAGCGATTTGAACTGGAATCAACTCCCACTTCCCGATCCACATTTTGCCTTTGAGTATTCCACATTGCAGGTGGATTATGTTGCAATCATATGTCCATAAAATTCTCTCAGGAGCCTAGAGCCCAGGGCTGGCTCAGCAAGCTTAAAGATCCTGCTGTTAGACCCCACCATACACTGCATACAATATGGATTATTGTGCAAGTTTTGCCAGGCTACTCGCAGACAGCAAGCCAGAAGGGACTCTCACTAGGGACCAGGCTGCAACATTTGGACATGACACAGAAAGCAGTAAGACTCCAGCTAGCTCTGAGGGAAGCAGATGTCCTAGATGGACACAGCATGGGCTTGGATGAATCTGGGTTTGAATTTCCATTCTACTATTTGTTAAAAAAAAAAACAAACTTGCTAATTCTGGCTACTAAAGTTTTATGAAGAAGGAGAAGGAGAAGGAGAAGGAGAAGGAGAAGAAGAAGAAGAAGAAGAAGAAGAAGAAGAAGAAGAAGAAGAAGAAGAAGAAGAAGAAGAAGAAGAAGGAGGAGGAGGAGGAGGAGGAGGAGGAGGAGGAGGAGGAGAGGAAGAAGAAAGGAGGAGGAGGAAGTGATGGACAAGGAAGAGAAAAGAAGAAGAAAAAGAAGAGAAGAGGAGAAGTGGAAAAATCCAACTTTCAGAGCTGTAAGGCAAAAAAATAAGTAAGTAAGCGGGAATCTGACAGGGCACATAGCATTAAAAAATGCTTTCTCTTAGAAGCACACACATAACACTTTGAGATAGGCAACATTTCCAAACATGAGCTCCAACCTCTTTTCTTCCCTGAGGGAAGACGGTACAAGCAGAGGAGGTTTAGTAGAGCAGTGGGCTGTATTAAAAAATTTCTTAGAGGAGTAGGTTTGTCATGGATGAAATGTTTCCACCCTGTTTCCCAAGCAGGGAAATACAAACTTCCCCAGACCTCTAGCTAGTAATACCTGCGGTGATTTGAATGAGACTCTGCCCCACAAGGTTTGGCATTTGGCAGTACTGTTTTGAGAGACTTAGAAAGTGTGCCCTGGCCAGAATTCATCGCCAGAGGTGGAGTTTGGAAGTTTCAAAACCTTGTGACACTTCTAGTTTGCTCTCTCTGCTTCCTGCTTCGGGCTCAAGATGTGAGTTCTCAGCTATTCCAGGTGCCTCCTCTCCACCATCATGAACTCTAATCCCAAATAAACACTCTCTTCTATGTATTGCCTTGGTCATCATGCTTTATCATAGAAAGAGAAAAGTAACTGACACACTGTTTTTGCTGCAATAATTAATAATATCAATGATTGCATGGTGCTTGTGGACTGGCCACTTGCTGACTGGCATCATCCCTTAGTGTACGATCATGAATAGGCTTATATCTACAGAACTAGGGTGCTTAGCGTTCTCAAAGGTTGTGCTTCTCTCTGTTTACACTGTTCTCCTTGAGATTTCTGGCAACCATTCCGTAAGCGCCTTCTCAGTCATTATTTCCTTTTGGCTTATGAGACCTTTCCTGATCTTGTGAGTAATATGGAGAGCTCTCCCCTGTTGAGGAATCACTGCACTGTCAATAGCTAGAATTGGAAAAGTTCTGGAAGGACAGAAACCATATCTTATTCAACTTTGTACTTCCATTACCTATACCACTGGTCTACAGTGGGGGGGGGGGAGTAAAAAGAAAAGGGAGTGTGTTGGTTTGAATAAAAATGCCCCCCCATAAGCACATAGAGAATAGCACGGTGAGGAGGTGTGGCCTTGTTGGAGTGGGTGTGGCCTTGTTGGAGTAGTGTAGCCTTATTGAAGTAGGTATGGCCTTATTGGAGAAATGTTGTCACTGGGGTCGGGGTGGGCCCCGAGATTTTATATGCTCAATCCAGGCCTGGTACCTCACTGTCTCTTCCTACTGCCTAAGGATCCAGATGTAGAACTCTCAGTCCCTCTCCAGCACCATGTATGCCTGCACTCTGCCATGTTTCCCTCCCTGATGGTAATGGACTAAATCTCTGAACTGTAAGACAGCCCCAGTGAAATGTTTTCCTTTATAAGGGTTGCTATGGTCATGATGTCTCTTCACAACAATAAGACTCTACTAAGACAAGGGGAGAAGGAAGAAAGAAGATAACAGGGAGGAAGAAAGGAAGGACAGAAGAGGGAGAGACAGAGAGGGGGAGAGAGAGAAGCAAGGAAGAAGTTGTCATTACTTAATTAGTCAATGCTAGTACTAACTTTTCTCACTCTTGGTCCCTGCTCCCAGCTCTCGTTGCCCCATCAGGTAGGAAACGGGAAGATTAATTTGAGTTCAGATTCAAAATGGTTGTTATCACACGAAAACAAAAGGACCATTTTGAAATGTTAGAGGAAACAGATGCCCTTCTCTTAACATGAAATCCTCTATCTTCTTTCATTCCATTAAAAAGCAAACAGGCATATATTTATGTTCATTTAGGAAAATACCAGTAGTGATGTATTATTTTGAAGTATACAGTTAATATGTTTGGAGTTATTTAAAATTTATATTGAGAACAATGTATTTTCACTATTGCTGTAGATGAGCATCTACATAAGACTGTTAAATTGATTGTTGTTTTATATCAAACAACTTTTATAATACTTATTTGTATTATAATATTTTATAAATTTTAAGGAATATGACAAAAAAGATATTGTAGGTATTGAAGGGGGAGTCTCTGGGAGGAGTGGGGGTACAAAAGGGAAACAAGAATGTGATTTAATTCTATTTACTTAAAATATGTTTTTAAATGTTAACAAATTCAGATAAATTGAAATCATGTAACTTTTGTCATCATAATCCAATAAAAGTTAAAAAAAAAAAAAAAAGCAAACAAGCCTGAACCCGGAGCTGAATGCAGTCCTGATGAACTTGGAAGATGACAGTCACAGGCTACTAGCACTCTGGCTCTCTGTGGAAGGCGGTGAGGTATCAATGGAAACAGAGAGAGCAGGCGGTAATCCCTGAGGGATGAATGGGCCAGGTAGAGCTCTTTTGGAGCAGACACTTCTGCAACCTAAACCCCAGCTCTTCTGAGCTACTATTGAAGCATTCTATACTCCACTCCGAAGGTCTCACGTGGCATCTGATTTTTCCAACTGCAATTGCACCTGGAAAGACAGACAGGCATTGAGGATAACGAAGTGAGAAACTAAATGGAGTGAGAACAGAGGACCTACATTCATTCTCTCGGTTATTCTTTAAAATGTCCTTTAAAAAAAAAACTTCATATGCTATTTTTAGTTTTTCCCTGAGAACAAATATCTTGAATTAAAATATTTTCTTCTTTACCTGTTTATTTTAATGCTGTGTCCTGAACAGTTCTAGGCTCAGGGACTAGGTATGATGGTTTGAATATGCTTGGCCCAGGGAGTGGCACTATTAGGAGATGTGACCTTATTGGAGGAAGCGTGTCACTGTGGGGGTGGGCAATGAGACCCTCCTCCTAACCATGTGGGAGCCAGTCTTCTTCTAGCAGTCTTCAGATGAAGATGTAGAATTCTCAGCTCCTCCTGCACCATGGATGCTGCCATGTTCCCACCTTGACAATGGATTGAATCTCCGAACCTGTCAGCCAGCCTCAATTAAATGTTGTCCTTATAAGAGTTGCCTTGGTCATGGTGTCTGCTCACAGCAGTAAAGCTCTAACTAAGAGAATAGGGTAATAAGCAGTGAGCTCTAGTGTTAAGGAGTATAGTGATTTAAATGAAAATGGCCCCTTAGGTTCATAGGGAGTGGCACCGTTAGGAGGTGTGGCCTTGTTGGAGTAGATATGGCCTTGTTGCAGGAAGTCTGTCACTGGGATAGAAGTGGGATTTGAAGTTTAGATGCTCAAGCCAGGCCCAATGTCGCCTGCTGCCTGAGATCCAGATGGAGAACTCTCGTCTACCTCTCCAGAACCATGCCTGCCTGCATGCTGCCATGCTTTCCGCCACAATGACAATGGACTGAACCTCTGAACTGTAAGCCAGCCCCAATTAAATGTTGTCCTTTATAAGAGTTGTGATCACAGTGTCTCCTCACAGCAATTGAAACTCTAAGATATGGGGTATATTTCTTTCCCTGTTAGTGTACAAGATAATGAGTTTCATCAATACATTTTCATGCATCTGTCATTGTCCTTGGCATAAATATGGGCAGGAAACAACATTGAATCAAGATAGAACCCTGCAGCTAAGGAACTCAAAGTCCCTCCCCCTCTTGGTGTACCATGTCTTCCCTCATTCCCCCTTTTTACTTTATAGAAATGAGAAGCTTGGATAACTTTCAGGATACCAATCCCTATTCCAGTAACTTGTCCTTTCCATAAACATAGACAAACCTCTACACTTTTTCATATAGGTTCAGGAGTTTCTTCCAGACTGAATCTCACTCTTGAATACAGACCACAAATTCTTGGGTGAGAAAATTGTTCTAATGTCTATCTTTTTAAACCGTTTTCCTCTTAAGTTTTATTAGGAAAATAGGATATTTCTCTTGCTCTAGTACATTCCTTTAAATGTATTATTTTCAAAAATTCAGCCAATGCATCAGCCTTTACTGAAGGAACTGTGCTTCAATTCAGTGGGAGAAGACTGACTGGGGAGGAAGAAGAAAGTAGTGTTATACTCTGCTTAGCTCATCTCTTTCTTCAACCGCCATGAGAGGTCCTCTGTATATAGCTCATCTGGCTTACCAGGGAGTCCTGTTGGCTCCGGATCCTTCTGTGATAGGCATGGCTCAGCTCCCAGGGAGGGGGTGGGGTGGCCAGGGATGGGGTTCAGGAATTCTCTTTTCCAGTTTTCCTCCTCACTAGCTCCCTCATGTTATGTGCCTCCCCATTCAACCCTGCTTGGCCTTTCGCACATCTTTGTGGCCTTAATCACTCAGATGAAGACGAAGAGAAATACTTCTACCCCTAGTTACTGGCCAGTATGTGCCAGGGCCCCTCGTGATTGGTTGTGATCTCTTGTCAGAAGACACAGATATTTACATTATAGTTCATAACAGTAGCAAAATGACAGTTGTAAAGTAGCAACAAAATA
>JADRCD010189726.1:0-15928 GCA_019843815.1 Montemys delectorum
TTTTTTTTTTTTTTTTTTTTTGGTTTTGTTTTGTTTTGTTTTTCGAGACAGGATTTCTCTGTATAGTCCTGGCTGTCCTGGAACTCACTCTGTAGACCAGGCTGGTCTTGAACTCAGAAATCTACCTGCCTCTACCTCTTAATGCCAGGATTAAAGGCGTGCGCCACCACTGCCCGGCCTGATCCTGTTCTTAATAAATACGTAGCTTTGGCTGGCCTCAGTTCCTTTTTAGTGAAGGAGGAGAGTCTGAGCTCCTGTCTACCACATAGCAAGCTCTCAGTCACCATTGATTACTTTTCTTCCCTCTGAGACTTGCTTCCCCAACTCTCCTGTAAACTTAGCAAAAAGGCCTAATCCAATCAGTGACTCCTGAATTTCCTAGAAGAATCTGCAGTCAGGTGTAGCCACTGTAACAAATGCTCAGGAACCAGATTGTAGGACCCAGCACAAACCCAATGTTCACTTGCATGGGATTGTTTTATTCTTCCCAATTTGTACATATCAGGAGTCTGGTTTATGAAAATATAGTGTCCCAGCAGGAGATGAAACCGGATGAATTTCATTTAAAGCTGGGCCGAAATCATTGTAGTGTGGCAAGGCAAGACAGTGCAAAGGCTTCTCCTTCTTATATTCTTGCTGATGCCATTTCAGGTTTAACTAGAATTTGATCTCCTTGATGGAGAATCCCATGAAAAATTACCCAACTCTATTCTAGGAACCCAAGGTCAAAATGGTTCGTCTTAGCTTCTGTTTGGCTGCTTGCTTGCTCAAAAACCTTCCCCTGCAGCTGCCATGTAAAATATCAAGATATGGTTTTGCCTTCTAAACACATGGCACTAGACTTGGGTCCCAAATACCTGAGTGTAGTCCCAGCCAGCTGGATTAAAGACTTTCAGTTGGCTATAAATTGTGTTTAAGTGGTCACCTCTTATGGGCTCCCCATAACAGTAGAAGTCACTTTTATAATGGAGAGTAGCTGGATAGCCTCAGGGGAGAAGCAAGGCATTCTGCCTAGCTGACCTGGGAGTTTCTAAAAAGGTTTAGAGGTATAACTCCATGGTAGAGGACTTGCTTACTATATGCAAGGCCCTGAGTCTAGTGCCCGACCCAACCAATCAATCATCAGTAGCCTTATGAACACATGAAACCCAGTTTAGAAAGTGTGAGAGACTTTTATCAAGTGATAGGAGTGAAATAGACCAGAGGCACTCAGCTCTGCCTGGGACATTGAAGCAGAGGTTAAACACTATCAAACACGGTAGAATGCTTTGAAGCACTGTTCAGTACCATGGAAGCATTGATGATGTTACCAACCGGCCTTTACTATGACCATTCAACTGCTTCATTTTTTTTCCTGTAAAGAAATTGGGTTGTTAGAAGTTACTTGAGAGCCAGGCATGTTAGCACATACATTTAATTCTAGTGCTGGGAAGGCAGAGGCAGCTAGGTCTCTGTGAGTTCAAGGCCAGCCTGGCATAAGAAGAAAGAAGAGGAGGAGGAGGAGGAGGAGGAAGAAGAGGAGGAGGGGGGAGAGGAAGAAGAGGAGGAGGAAGGGCAGTAGATGCAGCAGCTGCTGAGCTGATTTGACTCTGTGACTGTCAGGTTGTTAGATTCCTCCCTGCTGCCTAGTTGCCTTGAGCAGAGGATGGTCAGCCAAGCAGTCCAGCTGCTCTGAATACTCTATGTACAAACTTGACTCCTCAAGAAAGTAACACAGGTACTCGGCAGAGCCCAGCACCAGCTTCCGAAGATGCTGTCTCAGGGGCAAGTTTAGTTACGTATAAGAGGCCAACTTAAAATCAGCTATATCCCTGAAGACATATTCTCTCCTTGGAAGCCTTTCATTGCCTGTGTATCTTCAGGGGGATTTGGGTCCTGGAGAGCCTCTCTCCCAGCAACCAATCATATTCTCTCTACAAGTCTAGAGGAGGGGCAAGGCCCACTGAGCCTGTCCTCCACCAAGATACTGTTAGCTACCTGCGAACATTTGTGAAGACGTGGGGCATGCTAAGTACCTCCTCACCTCCATGAGGAAAGGTTTATGGGCCCAGTCGTATGCAGGTCTCCCTGGGTAATCACAGCTAATGTCAGTTCAAGAGGGCAACAGCCATGTCATACCAGAAGGACCCTGTTCTTCACTAACAGCCAAAGCACACGACATCTTGCCAAAGCGCAGGACATCTTGGAGGCTGTAATGGATGAGGATGCATCTGGCATTGGTAAAACACTTGGTCCAATTCCCAGATCCCAAATCTACACAGCTATTACATTGCAGAATCCCTGTATGCCTCAGTTTCCTCGTTTGTAGAGCAGGCGTAGCAGCAGTTGCCCTTGGGAGGTGTGCTCGGAGGGGGAAGCGAACCTACGCACAGCCTCATTGGTTGACTTGGTGTCTGCACTCGGCACTAAGCAGTCAGCACGGTCCTTGCCCCAAGCCCGTCAGGCTGAGAACAGAGGCCTTGAATTTTCTCTGGCCGTAAGTAAGAAAGCTGGAAGGGCTGGTGGCTGGTGGCACTTGTTCCCAGCAGTGACAGCATGAATCATGCTTGATGCAAGGTCTCAGAGTCTGAGCCTGCCTGCATCAGCGAAATTGAGATAGGAACAGGGCCATAAAAAGAATCAGGGCAGTCACCTAAGTACCTGATTGCAAATATTTGGCTTTGGCAGATCCTTCTGGCGTTTCCTCCAGGGAGAAACCTGGAGGTTGCTTTCTGGGATAAATCATACAGATGGAACAGGAACCCACTACCCTTTCCAGTCACTAATAAGACCCCGAAGCTTGGCCCCCTGGGGAAGGGGAAGCCGGGAAGCCAGAGGAAAGGAAGCAGTCTTTTTTTTTTTTTTTTAGTGTATGCTTCCCCTGCGGTTGAGCCAGCTGGAATGTGGTCAACAGCCGCTGTCAGGACCTGAGATAGCTCAGCCCTCCCCCAGTGCACCCAATGCATATTCCTAACGAAGTACAGAACGTGTCTGCCTGAGCCTGCTGAGTCCAGCTCCCGGCTGGCCCTCCTCTCCCGGAGGAGATCTAAGGAGAACTTAATCCATATGTTTGGATTCCCTCACTCATCAAAATGCAATTTTCCAAGAGTCATTTGATCTCCAAGATGTTATGTGAGTGTCTTTTTATATTTTATATTTTCCTTTAGAAAAGGAAAGCTGGTGGCTTGCCAAAAGAAAATGAACTCCAAACCCTTGGGGTCTGAATGGGGGTTCAGACATCAGGTCCCAGAGAGGCAGGCAGAGGATGTTGCTTAGTTTGGCCTTGAATGTTCTGCCCAGAAGCCAGGTGAATCCAAGCAAAGTAAAGATATTTTTTTTTTTTTTACCTCTCTCTCTCCCCTCCCCGGCTAGTAATTGGAAAGTACTCCAACAGCTCTTGAGCACTCCATCCTTTGTACAAGCTGCGTGCCTTTGCTCCAGAGTGCTTTTGTCTGTTTTAAGACAAGGTCTCACGTCCCACAGGCTGGTTGTGAACTCACTATAGAGCTGAGGATGTCCTTGAACTCCTGATCCTCTTACATGCACCTTCAGTGTGCTGGGATTACAAGTATTCGCCACCACACTCTGTTTATACAGTGCTGGGGACTGCATTCAGGGGCCCCTGCAATTGTGCATGCTAGGTAAATATTCTTGACAACCGAGCTGCGTCCCTGCACTCTCGGGTCCTTCGATAGGAGTACTGACTCCATCTTCTTGTCCTTCTCCCCTGCTTCCCTTCCTACCTCCTCTCCTCTGTCTTTTGTTCACCAAACTTGAGTGTTTATTATGCAGCTGGCATCGATGTCCTGTTGGGGAGATACCCTGGAGGGGGAAGACCACACCATCCCTGCTTTGGGAATCTTGGGTTTTAGTGTTTATACCCTTAAGCTCACGGGGATCAGAGGTCCAGCTGTCAATCACCAGCACCAAGTAGACTGAAGCTCCATGCAGCAGGTGGCCGGGGTTCAGTTTAACTTTAGCTGGTAGTCAGGGAGAGTGTCCTGGGCTAAAATCTAAAAGTTGCAAAGACTCACGGGTGGACTGTGCTGCTCCAGGAGGAGCTAGGGCAAGGTAAGAGTTCCCACAGCACTTTGAGAGACAGGCCTGTCTGCTGCAGTAGAAGTGGGGCTGGGGGTGAGTGGACCAGGACTCTGAGGGCCACGTGGAGGGTCCTGCAGATTAGGGTAGGAGGTCAGCACAGATTCTGAGTTTACACTACTCTGGGAGATAGGAGGGGCAAAGACCAGAAAAAGAAATAAGAGACTAATGTGGAAGCAGGTACCAGCCTCAAGACCTAAGGGATTCCAGGCACTGAGGGAGACTTTATTGTCCACCCCATCGTCATTCATTCATTCATTCATTCATTCAGCATCACTGAGTTTCTACCCCAGGTCATGCATGCTTCATAGTATACTCTCAGAGAGGGACACAGATAAGGGCCACCTCAGACAGCTTCCTGTCTGGTTAGGCGTGAGTGAGACAGGTTCAGGGATGGTGAGACTAGACTATGAGGGCATTGATGTGAAAGGAGGTACCGTCATGCTGGGTGTGGACAACTTACTGCAAGGCCACGAACTTGAGGAGGTGTAGATTTTAGCAGAGATGGCTTCTAGGAGAAGGCCACATCCAAGCTCAGAAGCTGAAGTGCTGAGGGAGGTTGAGTCAGGAGCTATAGGGCGTGTCTTCCTCCCTCGGGAACCCCTGAGGGACTAGGAGAGGGGGGTCCCTCATGCAGCATGGGGAGCACGGGAAGTCCTGCAAAGAGGCTTCTGGCTGCAGAAGCCCCATGGTCTGTCTTGCAGCCTTGAGAGTTCCCCCATTAGGGACCCCCGCTTAGCTAAAGCTGGATTTTTAACTTTATGAAAGTGGGAAAGAATCAGAATGAGCTAATAAATAGAAATAGAAGCACTTGTCAGGGGAAGCAAAGCCTTCCCAGGTGTGGGCGTGGGCTTCTCAAGGAGCGTTGGTACTGTCGGTCCTTTTTGGTTGTTTAAGGTTTGCTTATTTATATATTTTATATATATAGGTACTTTGTCTGCATGTACACCTGTAGATGGCATCCGGCAGTTGTGAGCTGCCCTATGGGTATAAGAATTGAACTCAGGACCTTCGGAAGGGCGGTGAATGCTTGCTAACCACTGAGCCATCTCTCTAGCCCCAGAATTGTCTTTACAGTACCCATAAATGTTGATTTTTGAGGTTCCGGACGTCCGTCACACCTCAAAACCTAAAAGAGACCACAGGGCAGTTCCTGAGGAGTGTCGAGTGGGCACTCCTGATAAGGTAAAATTCCAGATCTCAAGGGATCTTGTGAGGGATGGTACACTTGTGAGGTATGGAGGCTGTTAGCAAGCTATAAGGAACAAGCCAATGAGCAGCACCCTCTACATCCTCTGCATCAGCTTCTGCCTCCAGGTTCTTGCCTGGTTTCAGTTCCTGCCTTGGCTTCCCTCAGTGGAGTGTGACTCAGAATATGTAAGCCAGATAAACCATTTCCTTCCCACGTTGCTTTTGATCATGTCGTGACGTTCTGTCACAGCAGAAGTCACCCTAACAAAGACGGGGGGGGGGATTATTTTCTTGCTTATTTATTTATTTATTTTTATTATTTCTTTCTGTAAGGTTCTCAGAAAATAGAATCAGGCCACTCCTGAAGATCACATAAGCTTAAGCCTTAAACGCAGTTCGGAACTATTGAACATGCTCTAGCTACAAAGAATATTGTATCAGCAACCTTCAGAGCCAATGTTTCTGCCCTGAGAGTCTTGCTCTCTGCTGGTAAGAGGCTTAGCCAGGCTCCAGAGTGAAGGGCTCCTTCTCTTCCCCGCCATCACAGACTCCCCTTCCTCCTGTCCTGCCCCAATGTGCACTGCTGAAGTAGATCTCTGCCATGAACCTGGATTTGACCTACTCAGAGTGTGGCCCAAGGGCTGTGCGCAGGCCCCAGGCTGACAAGGAGAGCTGAGGTTGACACCAGAGTCAGCTGAGTGGAGTCAAGACAGAGAGGGAAGCTGCACATCATGGTAACGTCCTTTGGGTCTGGGCCAATTGATACCTGAAGCCAGGCTTTCTCTGGGACGTGACCTAACAGATTGCCTTTTGACTTTTAGCCAGCCGAACCCGGATTTCCTCTGGCTTGTTCCAATGGAGTCTCTACGGACTCATGGCCTATGGCACTGAGAGATACCACTGGCTCCTGAATGCCTTTTCCTTCCTCCCCAGGAAACCTTAATCTTGGAGAACAAAAGCATGTCAAAGCTGGGAATTTACAGGTGTGGCAATAGAGACTGTGCCTACGAGGGGCCCAAGTGGGTGGCCCTGATTTTTTAATTTTTTGGTGTGTGCTTTTCTTGGCAATGTCAACCACCTTGGTGTCACTCAGTGAAGAGTTCCCGGAGTGGTTTAATTCAGTGGAAAGAGTTTTGTTATTTTAGCACACATTTTCATTGTGGGTGGTGGGGACATTTTCTGGTTTTGTTTTGAGGAATCAAAAGTAGTGATTTAAGTCATCAGTAAATTAGACGATACTTATACACTCACTACCTCACTAAGTTTCAATCAACAAGGGCCCAAACACACAACCCCAGTTCACCACACAGCCTTAGCGTGCAGGAAGCTACATCGTCCAGGTTGGTAAAATACAACTGGGATGTTTGCGAGGTGGCAAAATTGCCTAGGAACATGGTCCATGACTGCTGGGGTCTCCAGGGGCCCTGGAAGCTGACTAGTTCAGTCTCACTTATGCTCTGTGTCTTCCAGAATAAAATAGTAAGGGCCATCAAAGAGCACACCTCCCAGGGCCAGAGCCAGCTGGCTGCTGGTAAGATCTCATGGAGACTAGCACTCGAGATTCACTAGCACTCATTTGTCTGGGACTAGTGGTGTAGCTCAGTTGGTAGAGTACTTGCCTAGCATGCATGAAGCCCTGGGTTCAATCCCAGAGACCACACAAATCATGAGTGATGGCACCTAATGGTCATCTTTACATGAGAGGTGGAGGCAGGAAGGTCAGAAGCCCATGGTCATCTTTGGCCACACAGGGTTTCGAAGTCAGCCTGGGCTATGTGAGACATTGTCTCGCAAAAAAAAAAAAAAAATTAGAAATTTCTTGTCAGAACAGCTCTGCTAAAACAAACAACAAGCCAACCACCTGTCTCATTCTAGAGACTTCAGGTTGGGTTTCTTTACAAAATGATGTATTTTCAATGTATAAGTGATTCTGTCTCTTGTGATAGCCAGAAGCTGGAAACAACCCAGATGTCCCTCAGCAGAAGAATGGACACAGAAAGTGTGGTTCATTTACACAATGGAATACTACTCAGCTATTAAGAATGAGGACATCCTGAGTTTTGCAGGCAAATGGATGAAACTAGAAAATATCATCCTGAGTGAGGTAACTCAGACCCAAAAGAACATGCATGGTATGTACTCACTAATAAACGAATATTAACAAAAAAAAAAAAAGCACAGAATACCCAGGATGTAATTCACAGAACTCAAACAGAAGAGCCCAAGAGAAGATGCCTCAGTCCCACTTGGGAGGGAGAAGAAAGCAATCACAGGAGGGGGAGGGAGGGAGGGACCTGTGTGGGAAAGGGGACAGGGAGAGGAAGAGGGGAACATGATCAGTTATTAGGTGGGGGGAAAGGACTGAAGCCTCGAGGGCCAGCAGAAAGAATGAAAGCAGGCAACATCAGAAAGTAGGAGGTTGAGGGGACCCTCCAGAATGTACCAGAGACCTGGGACGTGAGAGACTCTCAGGATTCAAAGGGAGGGACCTTAGATGAAATGCTCTACAGTGGGGAAAGGGAATTTGTAGAGCCCACCTCTAGCAGGAAGACAGGACATCAAGTGAGGGATGGGGTTGCCATCCCACAGTCAAAAACTCTGACCCATAATTGCTCCTGTCTGAAAGAACTGCAGGGACAAAAATGGAGAGGAGCCTAAGGAAAAGGAGGTCCAGCAACAGGCCCAAAGTGGGATCCAGCTCAAGGGGAGGCCCTAAGCCCTGACACAATTACTGAGGCTATGGTGTGCTCACAAAAAGGGACCTACTATAACTGCCTTGGGAGAGACCCAACAAGCAGCTGAAAGAGTCAGAGGCAGATATTGACACCCAACCAATGGACAGAAGCGGCTGACACCTGTGGTTGAATTAGGGAAAGCTGAAAGAAGCTGAGGAGGAGGGCGACCCCGTAGGAGGACCAGCAGTCTCAACTAACCTGGACCCCCTAGATCTCTCAGACACTGGCCCACTCATCAGCATACACCAGCTGATATAAGGGGCCCCCAACACACATACAGCAGAGGACTGCCAGGTCTGGGTTCAGTTAGAGAGGATGCACCTAACCCTCAAGAGACTTGAAGCCCCAGGGAGTGGGGAGATCTGGTGGGTTGGGGTGTGTGTATGGGGGTATGTGGGGACATCCTCGTGGAGACAAGGGGAGGAGGTATAGGATGCAGAACAGTCAGAGGGTGGACTGGGAGAGAGATAAAACCTTGTCTGTAAAAAAGGATTAAATAAAATTTAAAAAAGAAAAAAAAAAGTGGTTCAGTCTCTCTCCCTGGACCTCAGTTTCCTTATTTGTAAACATGGGGATTAGGATAATAGAGGCTACTCCAAAATGTGACTTCAAAGATGGACCTGGGAAAGTCCAAAGCCCCAAGCCCCTGCAGAATTTGTGTGCCCTTTTGCCTGGCTCTCTGGAAGGCTAGCAGTAGTTAGCCGCAGCTCTGGCCTTAACGGCCTTTGGTTAGACATGGAAGATGGGAACAGAGTAGACACTAGTTTCTCCCTGTGGGGTCACTGTGAGCTGCCTGGGTCTATCAGTGGACGCTCCAGCTCCAGTTGCAGAGTCTCTCCACAGGCCTATACGACATCTCTCACCTGGGGTTGACAGTCAGTGTGGAGGCAAGGAGCTGTACATGTCCTGTTTGCCCCCATGCCCCTCCATCTTCCATACCTTCCCAACCTCTCCTGTGAACCTCCGGTTTGAGTTACCTCTGTTCTTGCGCAGTAATTCCTAGTACATGTCTCCCCTCCGCTCTGCCTGCCCACCCCCACAATTGTCCTTGCACACAGTTGTCTCCCTAGCAGAAGATCAGATGTGTGATGGGTGTGACCGTGGCTTCCCCCCCACTCCTGAGATTTTTTTTCTTCTTAGTGGTTCTTTGAATGACGAGCAGCTTTTTTTAAAACTAGAATTAAATATATATTTATTTTATTTTAAGTATCTGTGTGTGCACACTCATAAGTGCCATGCGTGGGAAGGTTAGGGCTCAACCTAATATGTCATCCTCTGGGTGACTGACTTCCTTGTGACCTCTCCAACGTGCTTCCTCTCACTGCTCTTTTCTGTCCCTAAATTCACCTCTGGTCTTCCTCTGCTCCAGCCCAGCTGATCCATGGAAGCCCTATTTCAACATGTCTCCAGGGACTGTGATCAACACCCCCCCCCCTTCTGTCTTTCCCTCCCATGGCATGGCCTTTGCTCCCCTGGGTTATTTTTGAGCTGCCATCACCTGGTCTGATGCCTTTTGGTGTGTGGGTGCTCGCATTTTTGTGTAGATGCCTGCAAAAGTAAGATACGTCACATCCCCTGGTGCTGGAATTCGAGGTGGCTGTGAGCCACTTAATGTGGATGCTGGGAATTGAACTTGGGTCCCCTGCAAGAGCAGTGCTCAACCTGTAACTACTGAGCCATCAGTCCAGCCACTTGAAGAGTGGCTCTGAGGAATGACTGTCCTCGAAGTCACACATCCACCGGCTGCCAGGATGGGTGGATCATGGAAGTAGGCTCCAGCCCCATCAAGGGGTTGCCCTTTAGTGTTCTAATATCATCTCCCTGCGTCAGATCCTCAGGGTGTCAGACCCAAATCCAGGTAGGCTCCAAACGCTAATCTAGCTTGAGCTAACTCAAATTGTCTTTAGTGTTTCCAATTGCACCCCTGAGTTTTTGTGTCTCTCTCAAGTTCATGTGTTGAAACCTGAACCCCAACAAGAAAGAGCTTTGAGACAGGGTCTTTGAGAGGTAGTGTTAGACAAGGTGGTGGGTTTCTGTTCCCCAGGATGAAATTAATAACTTTATAAGAAGGAAGGGAAAGAGAGATCTGTAGTCCTAGCACTTGGAAAGAAGAGGCAAGAGGACCGGGAGTTCAAGGTCAGCCTCAGCAACATAAGACCCTTATCTCAAAACATGAATAAGAGAGAAAGGCAAGAGGAAGGGAGGGGAAGGGAAAACTGGAAAAAAAAAAAAAAAAAAACCAGGCTGGTGGAATTCACACTGGCCTGCAAATGCCAAACAGAATGAAGGAGGGGATTGCTGAGTTCAAGACCAACCTAGGTTACACCTTAGGGCTTCGGGCGTATCAGTTACAGTGCTTGTCTGGCATCCATAGAGCCCTGGGTTTCATCCCCAGCATCACATTAGTAGATGAAGGTGCTGCATGGCGGCAATCCCAGCACTTAATGGGTAGAGGCAGGAGTCCAAGGGCACCTCTAACTATGTAGTGAATTTAAAACTGAACAAGGAAGAGAAAGAGAAGAAAGACAGGAAGGTAAAGAGAGACCAGTATTTTCTTTCTGCCCACTGCGGGAGGACAGATGGCATCCCTCAACAAGCCCGGAAGATAGTTCTACCCAGGGAAAACAGCCTGGTGTCTTGATCTGGGGTGTCCAGAGCTTTGAGGCATACGTGTCTGCTATTTGTGTTAGCCTCTGAAAGCTGTGACAGCCACTACAATAGAAATATCTTTTGTATGTGAGGGTGGTGGAGACCCTGCCCCGAAGCTCTGTGGGCCAGATGCTGGGCTATGGAAAACTCGTCCATGCAAGGCATCCCACAGTGTCCAAAATTAAGATGCCTGCCAGTTTGGCTTCCAGGCAAAAGCTCTTGTCCTGGTTTGTTGATGGCTAGCTTCCCAATATGTCCTTCTATGGTAGACAGAAAGACAAGGAAAGAAAGCCGGAAAGTCTTAAAGTGCCACCTTGGTAATTTCTCCTTTATCCACATTCTTAAAAACCCTGCACAGCCACTTTGATTACACCTCACTGGCCAGAGACCGCAGTCCGGACAGACTTAGCCACAGGAGGTACTGCTCTGGGCAGTCGGCTCCCTGCAGCTATCAGTACTGCCCGGTCGGTGCTAGGCAGGAGGGGGTCTCTTCTATAGTGTGGCTTTTGTCATTTGACCAGTGAAGAAAGCCAGGCTCTGAGAGTCGGGGGCTCGGGCATCTTGTCCAAGATGACATCAATGGCAAAGATTGTGTCAGTGCTCAGGTGAGGTCTGCTGATGCTGGCATGCATATTCCTAAGAAGAAAGGCAGGGGTGGAAGGAGGCAAGAACACATTAGACTCAGAACTAGCCTGCCTGATGTTTTCCTCACCCCATTGAAGTGAGTCCAGGATTGTGTGGAGCGATGTACCACCGAGCTACCCGCAGGCTCTGGGCAGTGTCTCTGGGATTAGCCCTGAATGAACAAAGCAGGCAGGTGAATGTGCATACTTGGGCATGGCTGTGCATTCTAGAAGCAAGCTGAGGGATGCTTCCTAGACAGTATCTACCCTCAGCTGGAAGATCACTGGAGCCAAACCTTTAGACAGAATGTTTCCCTGAGAAATACACACAACCATCCACAGGTTCCCCAGAACAGCTTCTGTGGCCCCTATGGGAATCGCATGTGGTTTTTAGTAAAGTTTTTATTACCCTTTTTTTTTTTTTTAATCTAGTCAGGCATGGTACATGCCTGTAATCCTAGCACTCAGGAGGCAGAGGGAGGAGGAGCCGAAGTCCAAGGGCAACCTGGGCTACATAGTAGAGCTGGGTGTCATATGCGTTATTCCCCCGCCCCCGCTAAAAATAGAGCCTCCACCGCCCCTTTTCTGATTAGCCTTTCGAAGCTCTGAGTAATTATGCTAACATTGGAGTGTCTCCGTGAGAGATCTTTTTCAAAAGCAAAATCAAGTTCTAATTCTATGTCTCCTTGACATTTTCCCTTTCAAGCCCACGGAGGCTGCTCTGAGAACAGAGGGCCAGGGGAACTGTCACAGACCTGCACTTCACGCCTGGGTGGAGTTGCTCAGCATGCTGGCTTTCAATTAGAAGTAAATACTAGGAGACAGGGCTGCAGACTGCTCTGTGCTGGGGCCTTGGGGCTGTGACACTACCTTCAGAGCTCTGAGCATCCTGTGCTTTGCACTGTGTCTTCTGGTTGGCCCTAATGTATCACAGTTAACCTTTAAGACCTCCTCACCTGGCGATACAGAGTCCCCTGTTACTCGGGGCTTTGAAGAGGTTACCAGTCTGGAGCAACTTAAAGGGGTCAGGGAAGTGTCTTCTCTTGACACACAGGGAGTTCTAAACTGAATTCTCCAGAGAAACGTTCGACCCACTTAGAGCCAAGTAATGGAGCCTCTGATTTTCCTCCCTCTGTGATTATAACTCCATTTGGAAGAAAAGCATGTGGGGACGTGTATCCTTTCTGAGCATCACTTTCTGAGGCATCGGTGAAGTGGTTGAGGCCCGTGAGCTGCAGAACAACTGCGCTGGTTAGAACTTCTTCAAGGCCACACTTCAAGGCTGGATTTTGTGATTATGTCGAATCAGAATGTTGCAGGCAGGAGCCAAATTATCTTGGGCCATTTTTAGTCCCTTTGAAAGTCATTCTTTGCCCATCCTCCTGTCTGACCTAACAGCCCACGACATCAAAGCCTTTTACATTTCTTAGCAGACTCCTAGCATCTATCAATCTAAGTGCTAAGAATTCCATCAGATAACATTTGAACCATACAGTCTAGTTACACCCATTTGCTGTAGCCTAACTATAGTCCCATTGATGAACGTGGCAAGTGCCTTGATTTATAGCTTCCATTTTTCTGTAGGTAAGAGTTTCACATAACCACTTCTACCAAGGAGTGTGTCTTTCAGAACAACCCAAATCCATGTTCCTAGGCTATGTTCACTTGAGGATAAACTGTCTCTGTACTAGCTGGTTTTATGTCAACTTGATACAAGCTAGTCATCAGAGAGAAGGAGTCTCAATTGAGGAAATGCCTTCATATGATCCAGCTATAAGGCATTTTTTAAATTAGTGATTGATGGGGGAGGGCCCAGCCCATTGTGAATGGTGCCATCTCTGGGCTGGTAGTCCTGCTTCTATAAGAAAGCAGGCTGAGCAGGTCATGGGAAACAAGCCAGTTAGCAGCACCTCTCCATGACTTCTACATCAGCTCCCACCTCCAGGTTCTTGCCCTGTTTAGTTCCTGTCCTGGCTTCCTTTTGCAATGAATAGCAGTATGGAAGTGCAAGCTACATAAACCGTTTCCTCCCCAGCTTTCTTTTTGGTCATGGTGTTTCATCACAGCAATGTGACCCTAACTAAGACAGATGCCCTATTCCCTTTGAGGTAACAACTATGTTTTTGCACCAGCGGGATCACGCATGTTCTGAGGATGTCTCGTTGTGTCATTTCCCACATCTTGACACCTGAGGGGACATTATGTTGTCACATGGATTCTTCTCCTGGGAAAGTATCTCGTTGAGTTGTTTCTGTGTAATGTGACCTGAAATTGGAGGAGGATAGCCATACCCGGCACAGCTTCTCCTGTGCCACTTGGCTGCTCAGGACCTCTGTGACTCACTCTGTGGAGCCTTCAGAGTATTACAGGTTGGGAGCTAGACAGTCTTGACTTATCTTTATCTCCTGTAATGACCATCCATCTTCCTCTGTGTTTGACCTAACATCCTATTGACTGTCTTGAAGATCCTTTAGGGAATGTACACATAGACCTGTGGTGGCTTAAATGAGAATGCTTCCCACAGGCTCATATATTTGAATGTTTAAAGTTGGTGGAACAGTTTGTAAAGGATTAGGAGGTGTGGCTTTGTTGGAGGAGGTGTGTTACTGAGCATGGGCTTTGCAGTTTTAAAAAGCCCACACCAAACATTTCAGTTAGCCTTCTCTCTGCTTCGGGCTTTCTAGCTGATGTAAATTCTCAGCTACTGTTCCAGCACCATGTCTACCAGCTGCCATGCTCCCCACTATGATTGTCATGGACTCACTCTCTGGTACAGTGATCCCTAAGTTAAATGCTTTTTATAAGTTGCTTTGCCCGTGGTGTTTTGTCACAGCAATAGATAAGTAACTAAGACAGACGCCCTATCTTTCACCAACCCAAAGGCTAAGAATAACAGAAGATGGTGGGTGACAGACGCTCAAAGCACAAATTCCCCTGCCTTGCTGAAACCACCAGACAGTTCCACTACTGCATGTGAAAGAATGCCCTGGCTCTTTACCAGCTTTGTTCTATCTCTGTGAAACGTCCTGTCACATGATATTTGGAAGAGCCTGGATCTGTGTCTCCTGGCCATCCACGGTCACTCACATTTGGCCCCAGAATGAACTATCTCTGACTGCATTTGAGGTGAGAGCACTGAATCCTTTGTTGTTTGTATCAATAATAACAATCTGCATGAATAAGGTCCCCTGAGAGAGTACCACCTCTTACTTCAGTTTTGTGGTCAGCAGTTCAGCTGTGCCATCTGCCCAGTCTGGCTGGTTTCAGATGGGTGTGACCACATGTTTGCTGGAGGTATGGTCTCAGATGGTAGAGCCATTCAACAGGTTCCTGTCACTCAGCATGCCAGCCTGGTGGCTCACACAGCAGTGGACTGCTTCCAGAAGACAGAAGGAAAGAACGTTCCTTAGTTTTGAGGCCTAAACTCCACATTGGCTTGAAGTCACCTTCTCTGTATTTTGATGTCAAAGCCATCCCTGCTTCTAGGTGTGGAAGATGAGGAGGAAAAGAAGAAAGAGGAAGAGGGGGAGGAGAGGAGAAGGAGGAGGAGGAGGAGGAAGGGAGGAGGAGAGGAGGAGGAGAAAGAGAAGGAAGAGGAAGAGGAGGAGGAGAGGAAGAGAGGAAGAGAAGGAAGAGGAGGAGGAGTAGAAGAAAAGGAGGAGGAGAAAGAGAAGGAAGAGGAGGAGAAGAGGAGGAGGAAGAGAAAGAAGAGGAAGAGGAGGAGAGGAGGAGGAAGAGAAGGAAGAGGAAGAAGAGGAAGAAAGGAGGAGGAAGAGGAAGAGGAGGAGGAGAGGAGGAGGAGGAGGAGGAGAAGGAAGAAGAAGAGGAGGAGGAGAGGAGGAGGAGGAAGAGAAGGAAGAGGAAGAGGAGGAGAAGGAGAGGAGGAGGAGGAGGAGGAGGGGGAGAGGAGGAGGAGGAAGAGAAGGAAGAGGAAGAGGAGGAGGAGGAGAGGAGGAGGAGGAGGAGGAGGAGGACCTGATTCATGGTGGGAAGAGCTGCAGTAAGTATCAGCCATCTTCAAGACTGGTGGCATGAACATATTTTTCAAATCTGCTTTTCCAACTTTCTAAACCAGAGGTGATTGCTTTTTCTGCTTTTGAGACAGGGTCTTACTTGTAGCTCAAATGTTGCTGGCCTCAAACTCAAGACCCTCTAGTCTCAGTGTCTCCACATTCTTAATTTTTGGGTTGGTGGAAGGTAGGTGTCTGTCTTAGTTATTTTTCTATTTCTGTCACCAAACAGCATGTCCATGCAACTTATAAAAACCATTTAACTTGAGGCTAACTTGGGTGGGACACAGATGTGTATCACCATACCTGGCACCTTAGGTCTTCAGGATATGCTGAGATTTTGAATGTTGCTATCTCAGTTTAAGTTTGTAGAAGGAACTAGAAGGTAGTTAATGGTATAGACTTGAAAGGCAGATTTTTTGATTTCAAATATCTGGAGTGGGGGAGAGAGAGAGGAGAGAAAGACTGTATGTGCATGTAGTGTGTGTGAAAGAGTCTCTGTGTGTGTGTGTGTGAGAGAGAGAGAGAGAGAGAGAGAGAGAGACAGTATGTGCATGTAGTGTGTGTGAAAGAGTGTGTGTGTGAGAGAAAGAGTAAGAGAGAGAGAGAGAGAGAGAGAGAGAGAGAGAGAGAGAGAGAGAGA
>JADRCD010189727.1:0-10566 GCA_019843815.1 Montemys delectorum
AAGTTGGGGACAATGCCATTTACTTCTGAGCCAATCTTGCCAGTTAGATATTTACCTATTTTCAAGTAAGTTAATTTTTTGTTCCATGGACCACTTTTCTCTATGTTCATCTCCAGTTAAGCCCCAACCCATAACCTCTGTCTCTTACCTCCCTGGATCCACAGCATTCAGGAATTTCTCAAACTTGGGCTCAGGTTCACCTTCCTCTACCATAGGCAAATAGTAATTGAGCCCTCTGAGGCATGAGCGGAACTCTTTGTGGGTCAATCGCCCTGTCAAATTCTCATCGAAGTGTCTAAAGAGCAAAGGCATTTTATCAAGCTCAAGAGAGAACCATATTAAAACAGAAAAGATCAAAGTCTGCTCTGTGGACGAGATCTTCAATGACATGCCATAATATTATTGGAGCACACAGAACAAAGTCCGTTTCTCTGAGTGTTTCTGTTAAAGCCAGAAACAGTAGGAATAACACAAAGCATTGACTAGTCTTCTCTCCCAAAGCACTAACTAGTCTTGTCTCCCATCCTGTTCTCTGAAACAGCTGAAGTATTCAGAGCAAACATAAACTCCAGTTGAGTGATGAGTGAAAGATATGTTTTACTTTTAACATCCAGGGATCTCACAGAAAAGTAAAATTGGTTATAAAGTCCAATACTGATCCTAATTAACATACATAGACTAGATCTTCACTGAAGATCCCATCAAGGCATGGAGAGAGAGAGAGAGAGAGAGAGAGAGAGAGAGAGAGAGAGAGAGAGAAAGTTGTTATTTGTAACCTTATTCTAAATTTTCTAGAAGGCAAAGGCCCAGCCAACTGTGAAGTTAGACTCACTTGTATGTGGTGCTAAATTCTTTCAGTGTCTCCTCACTCACACCTATGGTGTCTCTGGAAGAAAAAAGTATAAATTAACTCTGGAAACAAAACAGTAAGTGTCAAAAGGCATGCCATAGAAAAGGGAGAGGAATTTTAATGCACCATATATTATTTGCGCTATCTAGTTCAGAGGTTGTCAAGCTATGCTCCAGGAGTCAAATCTAGCCACCTCCTGTTTCTAAACAGCTCCTGTGACAAGAATGGTTTCAACATTTCTTTATAGCTAAGAACAATCAAAAATTGTTTTATGAATCATGAAAAATGTGTGAAATTCAGATTTCAAAGCCCATGAATAAAGCTTTATTGGAGCAGAGCCATTCATATTCATTCAGTTACAAATTTTCCTTGGCTGCTTTCCAGTACATTAGCAAAACTGCAAAGCTTCAACAGAAATTTAATGGTTTGAAAAGGTTTAATTATTTGTAACAAGGTAATTTACAGAAGATGATTATCAATTTCTAATGTACAAAATGCTTCCAAGGACTGTTGAGACATAAAGCAGCTGTGATAGGTTTAATTTATTTAGGAAAAATTAATTCCTTCCTTTATGCTTCATTAGTCCACAGTTTGAATCTTCCATTCTAGATATTATATCTTAAATGGAACTTTATAAAAGAGATTGGTTTCTGACAATGTTAAAAGGACCCTGAAAGTTGGATGGCGGACTTATGTCTTTCAGGAAGATGTGTACACATAGAGGCAGGGGCACATTGCTTATTTCACAGTGGACCCTGCTATAAAGAAAAGTAGCTCAGTTGTAGAACAGAAAAGAGAGATTGATATGGTAAGTTAAAATATCATCTCTGAAAGTGCTCTTTATCTGGTACCTGAAGCCCAAACTAGTTAAGCTCCAACATCTAACAGCATCTACCCCATTCCCTGCCCTGGGTTTAAACCAGTACTTGGCTTGAATCTGTTGCTCCAAATTGTGTTGCATTCTCATCCCCAGCTGGTGCAGCTGATCCCACTGCTGGGCCAGTCCAATGGTGCTGTATTTGATATCAAGGATCAGAGCCTCTTCCATGCTGTCCCCCAGGTCTTCAATCTTGGTCAGATGACGCTTCATTGCCTGAATCTCCTTCTGCTTCCTCTGGAAAAAGAGTCAGTCAACTAAGCCATTAGTTGCAACCCAAAAGATCGGGGATAAGATGCTGACTTTTCTGAATTTGTTCATTTTAAAAGATCTTCTTGTCCTCTGTGAAACAAGAACAACTCAGGAAAACTATTTCCCATTCCTGAATCCTCCCTTTGAAAAACAGCAGGATGTCTGTGTGAGATGATGTTTGTCATCCTGGAATGCAGTCCCCACAGCTCCAGTTATCACACTGTGAATTATCTCCATTCACTAGGAATTAGCTCTCTTACTCATCCAATAGCTTCAATGTGTCCACTTCCAAGACTTCTTCACCATCAGGGATGGTGGGCGGTTGCCTAAGCAACAGTATACATATGTAAAAAAATGTCTACATTTTCCCAAAGTATTCCAACAAGGGAGAGTTGTTCATCTCAAGTCAGTGACTAAAGTGGCTCTGAGGGATAGGTGAACACTTCGGTGTTACAGAGTAGATTAGCTCTACCTGATATCTTATTCTTTTCTTATTAGGGAAAAGGTATATTGAACTAAATATTTTCTTTAGTCGTAGTAAGAGACAATAATTCAAACAAAAATGAGAAATACTCTTCTAACCCACTGTGTCCCTTAATTGAAACGAGAGGATCGACATTCTGTTATATCACTTGCCTATATCAAACAATAGAAATTTATTGATACTCCAGGTTATAGGGTAGGACCAAGTGTATATGCTCTTTTAGTTAAGTACATCAGAAACTTTTCATGTATTGATTAGCTTAGATGTATTGTTGTAAAAGCTGACACTCAAAGATTTAAGTAAACTGGGGCCTGTATAATATCAGGCTCTGAAGCGACAATGCAAATTGACATTTGAGTATAACGACATCCTTGGGTAACTGCTGCATAAAACATCCCCAGGCTGCCTCCATGTGATTTTCCCTGTGTTTTTTAAATTCCAAGCAGTGTCTTCAGCTAGTGAACAAACATTACTTACTTTATTTGCTTCAAGTTGGGATTCCAGAGTTCCTGTTTCCTTGAGCAACGATCTAATTAAGAGTCAAAAGAAAACATTATTTGTTGTAACAGAAATCCATATTCCACAGACCCGTTTGCTCAAAGCCTCTGCAGTTCACTGTTTCTGCTTCTCTCAAGCTATGTGGACTCAATAAAATAAAGTTTCATGAAGACAAATCCTGTCTGTCAATCTTTCTAGATAGATCAAAAGGAATATAAAGCCAGATCTAGTTCTTCTCTGTCTAGAAGAGTCACACATCTTCCATAGCTTTACTCTCAAAGGTGACGACATTGTTGGTGTCCACAGGGGTCTTTATAGCTAGTAACATTGTGGAGGTTGCAGTCACAAAATGGAAATGGTGTATGCAGTATGTGCATATTACCTAGGTTGCTTATAAAACCCAAAACAATGCAAATAGTTGCTAGGGACTTTAAAGAAAATGATGACAAAAATGTTTATATATTCAGGAAAGACACATTTTTTTCTGAATATTTCAGCCTATAATTGGTTGAACATGTAGATATACTTTTCATGAATTTTCAGGTTTCATTCTATATATTTAACATGTGAGATAAGTATCATTCTTTTCGTTTGGAGGCACTGCCAGCGTTTAGTCTTTATTCATTGTGTGAAATTCCTCAGGCTTTCCATTATTTATCGTCATCACTGGAATGATGCAGTACATTGCAGTCATATAATGCAGGTACAGTGCAGTTCAGTCATGCACTACACACTCACAGTAGAAGGAGTGCACGGCTAGGAGGAAATATGAATCTTAATTCTTGCCCCACATCATTAATTAGGAACTAGCAGATTTTGATTGCATATGATACATCAACCCTAAAGTTTTCTTAACTTGTTATTCTAGGACAATAAAAAAAAACATAATTACAGAAAATACTGACCCATCCAGAAAATAAGCCCTAGACACGGTGGACCAGACCAGCATTCATGAGAAGAAAAAAGAAAGGAAAATACATGTTAGTACAATTAATGATTCCATTTCTTCTTATTGAGAATCATTTAAGTCTGTTTTGGTCACATAAGAATCTATACATCCACATGCTACTTTCAAAGCCTGTGATACTCTGAGAAACGCAGAGTTTGAGGTTTCTCCCTCCAGGACAAAGAAGGCCCAAACTGATCTGCATGCTAAGTCTCCAACATACACGATAGGGTAATGTAAAGGAACCAAAGCCAGGGGCAGAGGTGGATGCAGCAATTCAACCTCAGCCAGATGTTTTTAGACACGGTGCAATTTTTCTTTTGGTTAAGTGGAGAAGCATTAATTATGGAGCATTCAGCCAACACTAAACTTTAAAATATTACATTAGTGATCTACTAATGGGCATAATCTTCACACTTTGACCATTTATACTAGCATATTAAACTTTTTATGTGTCCCTTTTCCAGGTCATTTACTCAGAAGATGTAATACACATTATCTCCACACACATCTTGAATATAATAAATGAAATTAGGCTCTATTATACCATTCCATCCTCATTATGGCTTTAGTTGGCAGGCAACATAATAGCTTACTGGGTGCTCATAGTAGGTTATGTTTTTGGTCATGTCAATAAATACATATATGACCTTGAGTGAGACAGCTTATCTACTTGAACTTTCCATGGTGAAAAGCATAGGTACTGAGATCCACTCTGAATTTTGCAAGGTTGCTCTGACAGTTAAGATAATGGGTGTTGAAGTATTTTATAAAATGAAAAATGGCATGCAGTCACAGGACTATTATTGTTTTGAAGTGTAAGTATACCTAATAGGAGTGACGGTATGCACGTCAGGAAGAAAATAAAAAATGTTGGGGAAGAATAAAGAACACAGTAAGGGAATTGAGAAAGCAGTTAAATACAAATATAAAGCAGAGCTAAAATAAGGTGATGGGGACAGAGTACATAATACTTAGGCAGCACATGTCATCCCTGTTGAAAACAGCATATGTGGGATTTTGGTTTGAAGAAAGCACAGCATACCTGGTCTCCTGGATCCACTGAAGGAAGGCACTGGCGCTCTGTTCAAACTCTTGGCACATTTCAAAGTTCTTGATCTGCCTAGCCTCTTCTTTCTGCAGCTCCTGTTCCCTTTCCTACAATGTAACAAAGAGCAGAACTGCTTCACATAAAAGGGTTTTGTTTTGCACAAAAGAACTATTTTTATAGGTATAGGTGCCAATTTCTATTTCCACCACAATGTGCTTATCTATCTATCATCTATCTATCTGTCTGTCTGTCTATCTATCTATCTATCTATCTATCTATCTATCTATCTATCTATCTATCTATCCATCCATCCTCTGTCCATCCCTTTGTCTCCTATCTATATCTTTCTATGTGTGTGTGTGTCTGTGTGTGTGTGTGTGTGTGTATGTATGTATGTATGTATGTATGTATGAATGTATGTATGTCTGTATCTGTCTATCTATATCTATCTGTCTATCTGTCTGTCTATCTATCTATCTATCTATCTATCTATATCTATCTATCTATCTTTGCTTCCTTCAATTGGTGTTCAATTGCTACCAAACCACAAGACAACAAACCAGAAGATATGCCGTGTGTGTGTGTGTGTGTGTGTGTGTGTGTGTGTGTGTGTGTATGTGTATACTTTTTAATTTCCCTGAGACAGTTTTGCTTCTTGATTTCTGCCACAACTTAGTTAAAATAATTAACTAATGAAAAGACTAGCTCCATTCTTTTCTTCAACACCCCTAACTTTGATATTGACTCCTGGGTCATACTTCCTATCGGCAGAAGGTATCGGGTTGTACCTCAAGTTACCTTGATGACGTCAGGCAGGTGCTTCCAGATCCTGCCCAGCACATCCACGGTTAACCAGGTATAAGGACTGGAGGGCACATTTAAGGCTTTAATTTGCTGGTCTAGCTCCAGCAAATGGTTGAAATCCTCTTGAGCCCCAGCCAGAGAGGCCAAGAAGGCTTCATGTTCCTTCTGCAGCTGTCGGATCTCATTTAGAGACACACAATGCACAGGCTCTGACAAGTCCTCTTCAGCATTCTCACACCAGTTATTGAAGGCTGAAGCTTTGTGTGCAAATTCCATGAATAGCTCCTCAGCCTGCAGAAAAAAAGAGAAAGACACCCTCGTTGCTTCTGATAAAGTCCTTTAGGGGAAGAGAATATTGAGGATAAAATAGTGTCTTCAAATATTTGCAGAGTAGCAGTCTCAACCAGTGAGACTAAAATTAGCAGCAACCCTGTGATGAGGTAGATGAGTATGCATTAGAGGAACTGCCAGGGTTTAGTATGTTTCCATTGTGTGAAATTCCTCAAGCTTTCAACACTTTAAAGATGAAGAGAGGGACTGGCCTGAAATGTTATTTTACCTCCATGATTCTAAGGGTGATAAGGTTAGTTTTCAGTTACATTATTTATTCTGAAGTCTGTACTGAAGTTCTACCTGGCATAGGAAGCACTCAGAAACAAGTGTTAAATGAATACTTGAGAAATATGACAGAAATAAAACAAGCAATTCTGCTCTATCCTTTCACCTGTCTCCCTTTCTCGCCTGCATCTTTTGTAGACGGCATACCCTCATAATTCTTTGACTACACCAAGTCACCTTCCCATCTTCCTTCTAAACTTTTCTTATGATCTCATCTGATGCCTATCTGATTAAACCTATCTTCTACACACTGACCAACATTTTGTGCATGAAATACTTGCTCCTATACTGTTGTCCACAGCTACCCACATGCTCCAAGGACTCTGAACTTATATGACTGGAAGACAAAAATCATGGAATGATCTAAACAGCAAATGATAGAATGGTTCCAGATCAAAAGGGCACTGTATGTTTTTGACTCAACTGATTAAATTGTCAACATGATTTTTTCTGAGAAATTGTGAGAATGAGTTTTCCTTTAATTCAAATTTAAACTAATTAGAAGAAATGTGATCTAAATTAGGGAGGGAAACTATTTTATACAAATTTCAATAACCTGTATACTAAAATAAATTAACAAAAAGAAAACAAACAAGATGGGTACACAATCTACAGAACATTTTATGCTATATTATGATTATTATAGACTGATAGAATATTTACAATAGAAATTTAAAATAAATGTTCTGCTATTTAAAATTAAAGAAAACAGAATAAGAATGCCAGGTAACTTGCTATGTAGAATGTATATATGCACATAAAACTGTCAATCTAATTGCTTTACTTTTTTATTTAAGACTTATTTATCTTGTGTCCCTATTCTTCAATAGAGTAGGGATTAGCTAAGAGTTGAGATTCATTGTATGCCTCTCTAACTCTCTGCCTTAAATTATTGTCAAGTACAATTGTTTCCCTGATCTGGAGGTAGTAACAATACTGACTATTCTGAATCAGTTTTTCTATGGTGCTAAAGATCAGATCCAAGGCCTTGTGCATTCTAGGCATGTTCCCTACCACTGAATTACACACTGATCTACACTACTAGTCTTTAATTTCTTAGCATTTTGCTAATGCTAAACTGTCTGCCCTAGAACTCTTTATCATTTTTTTTTGTTCCTGAGTCAAAAATCTAGAGTTTTAGGTAAGCCCTGGCTTCTTTTTATTATTGATATTGTAGGGCTGCCACTTAACATGCTTCAGAAGAACTGGAAAGAACACTTTCGTCTCCTAGATCTACACAGACTATTGCATTTCCAGATCTATTAATTGACTTGATAGTGAGAACTTGGAAAAGTAGAAGAGGATGAAAATGTTTTATTAAAGGGGACACACAAGATTTAGCAATAGGGAACAGACTTGAAAATTCCTTCCTAGGAAAGGAGATTCAGAGAAAGCATGTTTTATGAATTCCTTTTTGCCCTATAAGAATATTTTGTTAGCTGAAGAGACAGCTCAACAGTTAAGAGCTGCAGCTGCTTTTTTCAGACGTCCTGAGTTCAATTCTCAGCAACCACATGGTGGCTTATAATCATCTATAATGAATTCTGATGCCCAATTCTGGCATGCAGGTGTACATGCAGATAGAACACTCATATACATAAAAGCAAATAAATCTTTAAAGAATCAATTTAAAAAAGAATGTTTTTGTTTATCCCTTTCTGTATCTGAAAATATTTATAAAACTTCCCAATTTATTTTCTAGTTACTGTGTTTGAATTCTCCAGCTAATAACCGGAGAGTTTTGAGGATCTACCGTATTTCCGTGAGGTGCACTTCTGTGTTAATCTGCCCCTCCCCTCTTTCCCTTCCCTCATTCCTGACCTTCTGTAGAGGCAGCTGCTTCTCCAGTAGTTTCTGCCTGTGAAGTCTAGATGCTTCCAGCAGTTGCTCCCAGCGCCTCAGCAAGGCTTCATACCGTTTCTCAATGGCTTTGGTTTGACTGTGCTCAGCAGCCACCAGATGGTCCTTCAGGTCAGTGATTTCAGAAAGCCTTTCTTGCTGGAAGCTCTGAAGACTGGCATCTAGCGTGTCCTGAAAAGATCAAAAGAGAAACAGTGAACAGGGCCAGTGAGGAATCTAAAGGACCACCTGTATCTGTGCCAACCAGCCTTTCTTATAGTGTCATGAGTAATGTCTATTGGAAACTTGATAACTTAGGGAGGCAGGCATTCAGACACCCTCTGGTTAAGTATGTGAAAGACGATCACGATCAGATTCATTAAGATGGAGAAACCCAACCACTTCGAGTGGTACTAGTGCCTGAGATGAAATCATGAATTATATAAAAAGGAGAAAATAAGCTGAACACAAACATTTATTGCTCTCTTTTTCCTGATTGTGGACACAATGTAACCAGATGCTTCAAGTCACTACTGCCTGAATATTCTATCCACAATTGATTGTATTTCAACTGTGAGTTAATAAACTCTTCCAAATTGCTTATGTCAGAGTATTTTTATCATAGTAAAAGGAAGAAAAAGAATATTTATACATATGTTTATTATGTATGCATATACATCACCAAATATATTTATACATTATATAGGTATTATATAAACACACACATATGTAATTACATACATATATATGTATAATAGATATTTATATATAGTTAAAGAAGATGGTCAGAGTGTTGTCCTTGGAATTAGGTTCAAGTAGTATACATATATATATATATATATTACATACTAAGGATAAAATTATTAAGGTGATATTGGAACATGACATGGCATTTCAAATATTTACAATCAAAATAAAATATGTCTGACAGTTATGTCGAAATGACATACTGTGCTTTAATTAGAGGCAGTGCATTGTTAGGGCCTTTGCATACATAAACAACAAAAGCTTTATAGAAATGAAAACTTTGCATAAATGTTAAAATCAAAGTCAGGAATCCTATATGAGCTTTAAAAAAGTGACTTGCATTAAAAAAAGTTTCTCCCTTTGTCCTTCTCCCTCTTATTGTTCTTAATTCTTCCTACCCTCTTTCTTTTGAATACAAGTTCTCACAATATAGCATTCATTAGCCTGGAGCTCACTGGCCTCAAATTCATAAAGATGTGCCTGCATCTGCCTGCCTTTGCCTGCTTCTGCCTCTGCCTCTGCCTTTCAAGTCCTGGAATTAAAGGTTTGAACCACCATATGCAGCACATTAGATTAATTCTCTTTTGAGAACAATTATAAATGAACTTTTGTTTAATGTGCATGGGTGGTTTTTTTTTGCATGTATACCCATAGAATCCTGAAATTTGAAACTGGAGTTCCAGTCAGTTGTTACTGTGATGTGGGTGCTGGCAATCAAACCTGGGCTATCTGGAATGATGATCAGTACTCTTAACTGCCAAGCCATCCCTCCAGCTTTTCTGAAAACAATTTTTAAAATATCAAAACATTTACTATTTGAATGGAATCTGGATTAAATGGAAGAAGCTACAAATCAAGGTTCCACAATGCCTGATAGACAAGAAAATTTATATAGTAACAGCAATATTCACTCCATTTTTCCTTCATAAGAATATGCTGAGCTGGGTAAGATATTCACAGGGAAGTACCTCTCAGGCTTTGGCAATCACATGTAAATTAAAGAGACAGAAATAGCTATTGTGGGGGAAAGGGGCATCCAGTCTTGCAGAGGCTGTAGAAAGAGAACTGCAGGAATGTAGAGTCACTCAGTATTCTTCTGTATTTTAAACTCAAGACACTTTAGAATCCTAAAATGAGCAGGTAGTGTCCTAGGAGTCAAGCAGAAATAGCATCAAAAGCCGCAGATGCTAGGCATTCTTTTTGTCAGCATCAGAGTGCTGACTTCAGGATCTACTAAGCAGATGCTCTAGTTAAAGTGCTTAGGAAAAAGAAGAAAGGAAGTGTGCAAGTCCTCACACAAAAACCAAATATTATATTTCTTAGCCTTTTAATTAATGATCAAAAATTAGTCAGAAGAACAGAGACCCCCCACCCGGACCAAAGACCATCATAGTTGCCAGAAGTTCACCCCAGCTCTGGTGGAGACCAGAGGTCACACATCAACTGCCAGAAACAAATACCAAAAAGACCAGAAGACCAAAGAGGAAACAGAAACCAAGCAGCAAAAAACTTCACCAAACTTGAAGTTTTTTAAATTATCTAAGTGTGGAATGTGTGTGTGTGTGTGTGTGTGTGTGTGTGTGTGTGTGTGTGTGTGTGT
>JADRCD010189728.1:0-13113 GCA_019843815.1 Montemys delectorum
AGAGAGAGAGAGAGAGAGAGAGAGAGAGAGAGAGAGAGAAGCAAATTAAATCTCTGAGAGTTTGCTTTTCTCGATCTAGAATTGCTATCCTCAAACACTGTAAAGGGGGTTTTAAGTGAAAGCTATAAACCCAAGATGCAGATGAAAAATAGGGATGACCGTGCTTAAATGTCTAAAGCCCACAATTTGCAAACATCCTTTCTCAATTTCCAGCTTGCTGGGGCTCTAAAGTCGAGTTGGTCACATCCTGGCCATGTGTCATCCCACATTTGGACTTTTGCCTTGGTTTCTAAAAGCTTATTTTACCCTTTTTCTTTGCTCCCCAGCAGCTGCACAGGGATGCCACATAACCAGATGGGAATAAGTTTTCTGTTTCTGTTTTTCTTCTTCATTCAAATCCCAAATTGCTACTCACAGGACCAAACCAAACATCTTTTATTTTATTTTATTTTTATTTTTATTTTTATTTTTATTTTTATTTTTGAGACTGTGTTCCCTTTTGTAACACAAACTGAACTCAGAATCATGCCCCCTGCCTTGGTCATAATAAAAATGCTGAGTTTGAAAGACTTTGAAATTATTTTATACAGAGTCAATATAGAGGGAATTAATACAGGAAGTATGTACACAAAGAAGCAAAAATATGTGACCACTGAACAATAGTAAAACAGAGAGCAGGGAGACTGGAAGAGAGAGAGTATATCATGTTAGCATGAAGCCATTACATACTATTTGTATATCATTCTGTGACATTTCTTATCTTCTTGATCCTTATTTTATGTCAGATTACACACTTTTATTCTTTGGTACCAAGTGAACACTCATCATAGGTATGTGATTTAAAAACAGGTAGTTTCTAGCTAGAGTAATGGCTCAATGTGAGAGATTTTGCTCTGTAAGCTTGAGAATCTGCCTTCAAATCACCAGTTCCGACATCAATAGTTCCATGGCTGTTAGTTACTGTAGTGCCATTATGGGCAAACAGAAAAAGGCTGAACCCAAGAGATCACTGGCTTGCTAGCTTAGCCAAAACAGCAATCTTCTGGTTCACTGAAGGACCATGTATGCATATTCATACAACACACACATACACACACACACACACACACACACACACACACACACACACACTGTTGCACACAAACAACAATTTCATTCCACTTTTTTCAGACATCAGTTTCTTATGTGCTACGGAAGACAAAGTCATATCTTATGATCAGGAAGCAGAGGAAGGGCCATGTGAGAACTCCAGACAACTTGGCACCTGTCTACTTTGCAAACAGTCCCTGAACCCAATTCTCCAGCAGAAGAACTAGTAATGAAAATTCAGCTGTAAGCTCATCCTGAAGGAAGTGGGAGATCAGATGAGGGGTACTAGGGAAGAATTAAACCCCAAAGACTTTGGTACCAATGCGGGGTTGGTGAGAGGTGAATTTGAACTGGTACAGAGCTTGAGATGGGGATGGGAGAAGAAGCTGGGTGATTGGCTATCACTTCCTCCAGAGTTCAGAGACTTGAATTTCAACTTGGGTTTTGTTCTCATCACTCATGGAACACCTAGTTCAGGAAAAGGGGATGGGGTTAGTGCAAGTAGCCTTATATTTCAGTAATAACTACTGAATCTTTTATATTCAGATCCCCTTGATGCAAACCTATAGTCTTTTACTTTAAAATTGGATTCTAAAATAGCACATTTTTTTTCTGTAAGTTTCTATCACATGATTTAATGTACATTTGAATGTTTCTTTTGAGAGATTAAGACAATCCCACTGGTTCTTCCCAGTTCCTAACTTTCTCCTCATTTGCGAATGATCACATTTGAATATTTAGCTTCATGGATAGTGTATAACCCGTCCAACATCCAAAGTAAATAGTGTTACCTAAAACAAGACAATATTGAGGAGGATTGTATTACAGTGCCTGGTTTCTCAGGGATCCGTGTTATTAACTAAATATATTAGTGATGCAACACCCTAAGTTCCTTTTGATTGTCTCTAGTTATATTACTCCTGTAATTCTAAAATAATACTGATTGTCTCTACAGTAAGGAATAGGAACCCCATAAATGATGAGGTACACATATAAAGACATTAATAGTGAGTGGGAATTTCAAGGGGAAACACATTATATTGACTTTAATATAGGAGCTGAGGAATAAAACAGGAAAATCAATGAAAGCACTTCTAAGTAGTATAGAATAAAGCAACCCACAACACTACATTTTGCTTCCCCAGATCATATTCAATTTATTATTTTTCATTTTAATTAAATAGTGGTGTGGATAGCATCTGTATAAATGTGAACTTGACACGATATATTTATATTCATAAGGCTTGCAATGATTCTGTCATTAGCCATGTACTACATGGTTCCTTTCTACATTGGTCCATTATACAGAGAATTTATCTCTATCTCTATCTCTATCTCTATCTCTATCTCTATCTCTATCTCTATCTCTTTATCTATCAATCATCTATCTATATCTTTACCTATTGATGTATAGATAGATACTGATCTAAGATAAAAATCTTATTATTATTATTTTTTTTTTTTGGTTTTTTTGAGACAGGGTTTCTCTGTATAGCCCTGGCTGTCCTGGAACTCACTTTGTAGACCAGGCTGGCCTCGAACTCAGAAATCCACCTGCCTCTGCCTTCTAAGTGCTGGGATTAAAGGCAAATGCCACCACTGCCCAGCACTATTCCTTGAGTATCCATTACTTTTCTAACTTAAGACAACCACATAAGCTTCTATTAAATATTCAAATTTTAGAAGCAAAAATAAATAAATAAATAAATAAATAATGCACTCATAGAGAATATTTTGAACTCACCCCATTTGTGTTTTAATCATGCTCGGTCTTTCCCATTGATATGACTTCTGATTACCCTGCAGTAAGGAAGAGGAAATCACCTACGTTCCTACTATCTGCTACATTTTGTAGAAACTAGGAAGAGCAATTTGCAATTTCCTCCTTAGGATATCACTTTCATATAGGCAGTCCTTAAAGTAGGTTTCTAGGCACTCCACATGAATTCACTGACTGGAAAATAAACAAAGAAAGGAAGGAAGGAAGGAAGGAAGGAAGGAAGGAAGGAAGGAAGGAAGGAGTGAGAAAGAATGAAAGAAAAAGAACAGGAAAGAAAAGAAAAGGATAAAATTCTCTCTTGACAATTGCACCACTCTGGTCTATTAACACACAAGTGTCTGAAATGTTTATATTCTGAAAGGGAGCCCCTCCATCATTCTCAGATAGGCCTTCAAGTCACCAAATAGCTTAACATAGAAAATCTGCAGACCTAGACAAAGTCTAGGGGAAAGGCAACATAGAATGCAACAGAAAATTCCTGTATTTATAATGTTCTACCATAATGGAAACATCAATTCTGTTTTCTGTCGAAACTACAGAAAGTCCAAGCCAAAATATTGTCACCCACTCAAAACCCAGATCAGCTTACAAGCTTATACTTTCAAGAAGTTGGAGTTAAATTTTCAGTGACATACAGAGTACGACCCGAACATGATGCACTCTAAAAATTTTTAAGGCTCGTTTAACTCAGAAATAGATATTTTCAGGCGTCAAGCCATTCATCCCAAGGTTGATTGCTGAGTAGTTCCAGGCAAGGAGAGGTAGAGTGATATCCCAGCTTCCCACTGAACAGAGACAAAAGAGTCTTTCTTTGTATATTTAAAAAGTGTGACACTACACTTGCATAAATACATACCCATTTGTCTATGTGAGTTGCTGCTGCAAAGTAAATAAATAAATGAATAAATAAATAAATAAATAAATAAATAAATAAAAGCAATCCTTAATCCTCTGTGTTTTAAGTAGTCCCTTTCACCCCAGAAATCTTAATCCAACAGTAAAGGGGTATCCAAAAAGTTCAGTCTTGTAGCATTGTCAAGCTAGAGATTATTAGAAATAAGGTTATGGATGACCAAAGAGCATTCTGGGAGAAGTCAACATCAGGAGGAAAGGAGGAAAATGGGAAGGGTATGGACAAAAACACTTCTTCATTTAACCATTTTTTCTTAAGTACTAGCCTTTGTCCTGTACACTGAACATAATCATTAAACACTTTATTGAACACATACTCATCCATGCTATACATAGCTTTCTGTAACTATCCTGCTTTTAAAACATATGTCTAGTGCTTCTGCCTCTTCCTCACCAAGACCCCTTCCTATCTCTACAATTTCAACATATCTGCAATAGATAGTTCCAGTTTTTACCCTGGGTTCTAGACGTAATTATAGCTCAGTGCTGTTCCCTCAACATACACCCTGACACTTCTGCACTGTGCCCTTATTCTCTAGAAAAGGAATTCATAATTAACTCTCTTCTCGTCCCCCAAATTGGAAGAGTCAATGACTTTAACAAGAAATGTCAAATCCATGAGTTTACTCCCATACACTCCTGCTCCATTAGTCCTTGAATCAATAGACCCACCTGGAAAACACCTGTTTGCCTCTCCACTCTCAAAGTCTGCTGCTTCAATTTTGTTCCCGACTGCTGTAATACGGTTTCATCTATCATCATTTCTCACAGTCCATCTGTTAAAATGCCACCAAGTTGGTGTTCTAATACGCGTATCTGATCAGCTCACTCCCAAACTTAATAAAACCTCAGCGGCATCTAATGCAATTAGATTAATGTCAACCGCTCAGAATAGCATTCAAGTCCCTTCCCAGACAGAAGTTCCTATAGTCACTGGGATGTAGCTTGCATTTGAGTAGCAGTTTTTCTACGGTACAGTACACTGCTCTGTTTCCGGAGTGTAGGAACAATTCTTGGTGTATAAGATAAAACTAATCCTTAGAAACTGTTTGGTAAATCAAGTGTATGCTTGCCTCTACCCTCCCTACTCCCTGCCTATCCCCCTACTGCTTCCTACCCCTGCACCTTCTTGTCAACCACCCTCTTCTCCTTGACAACATCGAGCTCACCCCAGCCTTAAATGCCCTTCATTTCTGTTAAGACTTCTCTCCATTTTAAAATCATTTATTTCTTTAATTATATGTACATGTGTGTGTATGATGGGGGCATGGCATGTGAACAACACATTGTGTGTGTAGAGGTCAAAGGATAGCCTCGTGGGGTTATCTCCTTCCACCTTTCCATACACTTGGGGGTCATCAGGGTTATATCACTGCAAAAGTCTACCAACTGAGCGACGTTACTTACCCAGACCCACTTATCTTTGAGAGGCATTTACAAACATTTACGCTAACACTATAACCTCTGTGGAGAAATGACTAAAGTACATCATTAGATATTTTTATCTAATACTTTAAAATTTTATGTGTGGGGGAGTTTTTCCTGTGTGTGTATTTGTATGCCATGTACATGTCCTATATCTGAATAAGTCCAGAAGAGGATATCAGATCAGATCCCGTGGAGTTGGAGTTGGTCGGCTGTTAGCTACCATGTGGGTTCTGGGAATTGAACTCAGAATTTCTGGAAAAGCAGCTCAACCACTTAGTCATTTCTCTCACCTCTCACCTAATACTTTAATGCAAATATCATGTGATGTACATTAATGTACATTAAAGACAGCATCATGTCTTTATGACACTCTAACAGGTAATCAAAATCTGAATATACTCGTAATTTAACATATGTTTAGTGAATAAAACCATAAACATGCATATGGGTGGCTTCTAGGGTTAGTGGGTTAGTTGCAATTTTATGTGAAATATTTTAAAACAAAATAAACAGTAGCTGTAAGTATTTAAGGAACCACAAAATACAATTCAAAAAAATTGAACTATGGAATTTTCAAAAAGTTATATTCTATGTTTCAACTACAGGCTACCCTATAGTAAATATAGATGAAGGCAAAGTTCCGTTTCAACGCTGGAAATGAATTTTAGGTAAATAAATAATGATTCAAAGAATATACTATAAATGAAATGCACAGTGATTGAAAGATGTATTTTAAAGAGAGAAGTAAAAAGTATAATCCTACTGAATGCAATTCAATCCAAAATATACCATACATGGCACATATGGTCCTGTTGAAAAGGATAAAATGTAATAATAAATATTCCTCTGACCACCTGTTGTCAACTTTCATCTGTCCATTTAGATCTTTCTGTGAGACCTGGGATTTGGGGACATTAAAGGATGGGCCAACTTCAGTACAATTCTGCAGACAAGTTTGCAGGTTTCAGTGCATCTGTATACAGGAATGTACCACAAAGAGCAACGACCCAAGTACAGATGTTTGAATTCAGAAAAACGTAATCAGAAAAACTTCTAAATAAATGCCAGTAACTTCTGGAGAACTTTCTCAGAACAGACTATTTTAAACACAATTGCCTGATATGTACTATAGATTGTATCTGGGAAAGCATGAAAGCCAGGCAGAAAACCATATCCAGATTTAGGGCACACTGAGGACATCATTCAGCATACCCTGTCACCAAATTGGGTTCTATAATTGTGTTCCTACATCCAACAAGAACAAGCATATCTTAGAAATCAAATGTAAATGTTTGTCACAGGAGGCATAAAATCATGCCCAAGAACAATCCACGGAACAAAATGCACTTGAGGTAAAAGCCCTCTGCCTTTCTCCCTGGAGCCTCTCTAACAGCTCTCCAAAGTATTGTTCACAGTACATCATTCCTTTGGGTGTGTCCTGACCATTACCTTCTCTCCTGAGAAAGGTTCTCCATAAAAAAAGTAGTGTGATGTTCTGAAAGATGCTTTATAGATATGGCTCTGTAATGAACTATACAATAAGTGTAAGAAAGACTACTAATAATCGGTAAGAACAAAACCCTGGGGCCTCCTCAAATACCTTATACAAGGCCCTCCATGCACAAGCCTCACCGGAGGCTTTGGCTTCAGCCGACATCAGGTTAGGCACTCATGCCTTCTGACAATGCAGAAGGGTGATAGGACAGAATTAGAGAGTATATAATTCTTCATTTCACACAGATCCCTTTCTTAGTTGTTTTCAATGATGTTTTCAATAAGCAATGATGGCTTTTTGTTTTCTTATTTGAAAAGGTGGGAAATTTGTGCACAATGACTTGAGAATTGACTGTGGGTGGGTATTGGTGTGATATTTTTCTCCATACTTATAACACAGGTATTAGCTTAGAAGGAACAGAATGTAGAATTGTTATGTGCTACCCAAATAAGAACTTCTAAGAGTGAGTGAATATCGAATTTGTACTAATGTTATATCCTTTTCTTTCATTTTTTTTTGTATGTGGGTGCATACCCACCCCCACACACACAAATACAGATACACCATGCATATATACACCACACACACACTCAGACACACACACACATACTCACACACAAACACATTCATACCACACACATAAAGCACATACACACACACACATGTACCACACACACTCATACCATACACACACAAACTCACACACACACACACACAGTCACTACCACCACCATCACTCCCATCCCCTGAATCTGTACTTCTTATGACTGTCTTTACCTGATGATGACATGAAGATGCTCCTTGACTATCTGAAAAACCCTTTGTGTCCTGACAGTACTCAATTGACCAGTGCATTTAGAAGAGAAACTGCATCTTCCTCGTCATCTTCATTCTTTGATCTCAGAGGCAGAGTTTATGAGACACGGCCAGAAATGCAGTGTTAGCCACGTCAAATTCACCCTGTGCTGTGCCTCGAAGATAAGTGCGATCTTACAGCACAGTATGATCTCTGGGAGCTGGAAAGTAGTGAAGGGAAGACAGCCCCCTAAATGAAGATCTTGCTTCCCTCTCCTTGAGGCAGCAGACACGAACCTCTGTACTTTTTCTTCATGTTTCCTGGATGCTTTGCCCTCTGTGTCTTCCTATTGTTAAATCCCTCTCCTGCAGGTGGGATGAAAGTGGCCAGTCAATTTAAAATATTTCCATAACTTTAGAAGAAGTAAACAATAGGCTTTCTCTTCCAGATCCCCAGAAATAAATTAGAATTAGCAGCTATATATATATATGTATATATATAAATTATGACTAACATATTTGTTTTGCATTTTCAGAAACAATTTCATTCTAAAGAAGCATCTTGAGAAAATACTCAGCAAGCAAAATAATTTCTAGATACTTCATTTTAGTATTTGAAATGATGATCACATTTCAGGCCTTTCACACAATAATTATTAATTAATAAGAAAGAAGTCTTTTAATTTAAATAAAAATGAGCTTTAACTACCAAAGGAGACAATATAGTGTCATTATTTAAAGGTTTTGAAGGACAGCAGAGTTAGATGATTCAGCAGTTTCTCCACTGGTGGCTGTTTCTTTTCTATGATATTCAAAAGTCATCAGTAAAGTCAGAGCCCGCATTAGGCAGTGCCAAGATACATTCTAAAATGAAGACAACAATTCGTTGAAATTTTATGCTTCATAATATCCACTTGTGATGATTTCTTTATGCTTGGGCTAGGGAGTGGCACTGTTAGGAGGTGTGGCCTTGTTGGAGAAGGTGTGTCACTGTGGGTGTGGGCTTTAAGACCCTCATCCTAGCTGCCTGGAAGTCAGTATTCTGCTAGCAGCCTTCAGATGAAGATGTAGAACTCTCAGCTCCTCCTGCACCATGCCTGCCTGGAGGCTGCCATGCTCCTACCTTGATGATAATGGACTGAACCTCTGAACCTGTAAGCCAGCCGCAATTAAATGTTATTCTTATAAGAGTTGCCTTGGTCATGGTGTCTGTTCACAGCAGTAAAACCCTAACTAAGGCACCACTTAAGGAATTATGATATGTTTTCTAAAAAAATTTTATCACTCAAATCCTCTAAAAGCAAAGATAGTTTCACATGTTTAATGAAAATAAGACATCAGTCTTCCGAATTTGATGCTATAGGATTGAAGAGGAAAAGGATACCCTTACAAACCACCAATCCTAGCATATTTTTGGTTGTAATTTGTGATCAAGGACTGGTGTGAAGTTTATATTTGCTCTGCAAGAATGTCACAGTTTACACAGAATTTCTCAGATATCATTTCCTTTAGTTTGTATACACTTTTGGAATGTTGGTAGTAAATTACGCCATTCGAAATTCCAACAGGAAAACACTGCATGTGAATAAGACAGAGGTGGAATACTACAGTGATATCTAGATAATTTAAATAATGTGTGTACACCTAAAAATTGACTCCTACAACTAACTATAGAGAGCAAATTTTCTCAAGAGTGTGAATTTTGTATGAAAGTCAATTTCTGTCTTCATGTGATGGCTACAGCAGTATAATTATAAATGGTCTTTGTCTCTTGTTCAAATCTATAAAGGAAACAGAATTTGGGAACCAATCCTTGAGTAGCAGTAACCCGAGGCTGGGATGCTTGGCAGAAAGAAAAGTGAGGGAAACAGCCAGTCATATGACAATTGCCTGGCCTTTCTGAATTTTCCTTTTGAATCCATGACTTTTATGTGGTGAGGGCAAGAGCAGAAATGAAGAGTGGACAACACACGGTTACACATGTGCGAAGTTCTATCATAAGCAAAAATAATATAAGATTTCTGAACAATGGCTCCCCTAGGGAGAACAGAATGGGTGAAGGCACACAGGATAGCTTCCATGAATATGGAGTTGATTTATTTTACTAGAGGTTCAAGAAGCATGGGCATTCATTTGTCAAAACTCACATAATTGCATATTTACAAATTTCAAAATATTGTATAATTTGTATAATAAAACAGAAAAAAAACTTTAAAAGATTATTAAAATTTACTTTACTTTGAACAAAGGTATGTGTTTACAGTTCCAAAACTAATTTTCTCATATGCTAGGCTTGAGATGGAGGGCTTAGGATAATGGAATCCCCTTGGAAAGGAACATGAGGACAAATAAGTGATGGTATCAAGCTATACCTTGTGGCACATGACTTTTATATTTAGTTTGTAGACAGTCTTAGATATGTTTCCTAGGATGGCCTGGAAACATCAGCACAGGAAAATCAGTGATTCTTCTTAATTTCCAATTCTTATTTTTTTTAACATCATTCTGCATTAAAAAGAAAAGTGAATGCTCACTGTCAAAGGAATCTCAGGGGTCTAGGTTAGTTGAGACCCCCTAGAGGGTCACCCTCCTCCTCAGCTTCTTCCAGCTTTTCCCCAGTTCAACCACAGGAGTCACAAGCTTCTGTATATTTGTTGGGTGTAAATATATGCATCTGACTCTTTCAGCTGCTTGTTGGGCCTTTCAGAGGGCAGTCATGCTAGGCTCCTGTGTGTAAGCACACCATAGCATCAGGCAGCAAACACCAGCTGATGTGAGGCCCCCAGCATATATACAGCAGAGGACTGCCTGGTCTTGACACAGTGAGAGAAGATGCACCTAACTCTTAAGAGACTTGAGACCCAAGGGATGTCTGGTGGGGTGGAGATGGGGGAGTGGGTACATCCTCTAGGAGACAGAGAGAAGGGTAAGAGGCATGGGATGTGGAACAGTTAGAGGTGAACCAGGAGGGGCATAAAGGCTGGACTGTAAAAAAAGATTAAAGGATTAAAAAAAAAAGAAAGAAATGTTTTGATATGCACATTCTGGAATGTTTTCCTGTGCCAAGAAAGTTTGAAATATGGGTATAAAATTAGTATAGCAGACAAGAAAAAAAAATTGCGAGCATGCTGTGACATTAAAATAAAGAAAATAAAGAAAAGCCAAAGGAATGAGAGGTTTTATAAAAAGAATAGAATATTTAAGTGGATGTGGGGTTAAACCAACTGCTAAGTATTCAATTTTGTACACATAGTATATATAGTTCTCTGCCTGAGTTAGTAAACTCTGCTTTGGCAGTGGGTTATGATGAAAGCAGAGACATAGAATTGGTCCTGTAAGTGAGAATAGGTGTTTATTGAAAAAGAAGTCTGTGTCACACCTTCGGAGACCCAGGTAACACTGTGATTAAACAAGCGGAATGACAGTGGCAATAGTGAGATGGGGCAAGCATGCAGTAATGAACACATAGCTATGATGTTCTAAATATCACACGCACACACACACACACACACACACACACACACACACACACACATGCACACAAGGGGTAAATAGAAGAAAGGAGTCCATGAGCTTTTCCATGAGAACAGGAGTGAAGCTACTTGGAAAAAAATAAGGGGTGCAGGGTTGGACGAGATCAGGTGGGATAGGAAAGTACTGTTGGTGAGAAGATCTCTGCATTGTATACAAGTATGAAATAGTTAAATATTAAAAATTAAAAGAAAAGACACAGCACTTGCCGCAGGCCAGCCGATCTGGGCCTCCCTCAACCCGAGGGAGAAACGGGGTCTTAGTCAGGTCGACGAGGCATAGGCGAAGAAATGATGACAGAGACGACACATGAAGTACAGGATCTGAATGTATTTCTTAAAAATGGCATCAGACTTTTACAGTCATTGCAAAAGAGAAATGAAATTTGGCAGCTCAACAGTCAAGGTATATCTGAGGCTACCTAAAATACACTGGGTCTAAAAACAGCAGCCATCTCCTCTGGACTGGTGTAGCACCCCCGGGCTCTGAGCACTCTTGGGTCGCATGGGCCCAGCCAGAGTCCTGGGGGGCTGCAGACTGAGTCTAACTGCTCAATGCAGACTCCTCTATCTGGAATGCTGACTGCTCCACATTGTCTCTCACACACACACTCAGCTCAAGGTCCCACCTATCCTAGGTAAAACGCCCACTATGCTAATCTTTTGGGCTAGTAGAAACACATCTCTTGCTAATTCCTAGGAGTGGTTCAGTTGCAATCCTTGACTGAGGATGAGGATTCTACTTGACCTTGCCCTGGGATAAGTCTCCCATTCTGTAAGCTTCAATGCTGTATTCCCTTCCTTATTTCCCTAATAATGCCAGAGGCAATTAGTCTGGGTGGGTAACATTCCAAACGAGGGTTTGGCTAAGACTTTGGAACATTGGTAAAAGGTCAGAGAGAAATGTCCAATTATTTCTCTAGCTGTCATATTTTGGTGGGCATCTATCACAAGAGTATGAGGACATATCTGGGCTATCTCTGAGTTAGGGGGTACAAAGCGACAATGTGGGTGCAGGAGACTGGCTTTCTTTAAGCTTACACCTCAGATACTGCGGTCACGAAAGGTCTGCATGGCAAGCACTCAACTTGAAAGCCTTCCATCTTGTTAGATCTTAGAAGAGCCCTATCTATGACTCACAGACTATTCCAGAAACAGCAGAAAGATTGTAAGAGCCAGACTGTCACTGAGTCTGCAATGAAGCATCTCTCCTGAGAATGGCTACACACATAAGACTGGAATGATGATATTAGTGGACATGATAACCTAGATGGAGAAAAAGAAACTGTAGGCAACTACTGAGAGAGGGGAAGTAGCATCTCCCGAGAATGAGCCCCCTTCTCCAATGTCCAGTGGAGAGTGTTCAGCCCTGAGAACATACACACACAAATAAGAAGAAGGTACTCAACAGGCTGCATTTTTATACTTGCATATAGACATACATATGGAGGGGTAACTATGCTAAACAAAAGGATACTATCAACTTGAGAAGAAGAGGTTGGGAAGGATTGGAGCGAGGAAAAGAAAGTCAGGGAAGTGAAGTAATTCTGGTTCAATTAAAGCATAATATTGATTTTTAAAAGTTATTTATATAAATAAATGAATACTGGGTGGAGGGATGTCTTCTTATACCAATGTGAAATGAGTTCTTCAATTTTGGATTTTTGAATAGTAATTTTATCAGTAAATGTTACAGTGATAAATAAGTTTGATAAGACATGATGTACTTTTGACTCATTTTTCCCTCTTGGTTATATTTATGGCAAAAGCAAGTATTAGATGTACATTGGAAAAACTTGGGCCTGGGTCCATTACATAAGATGGGACTACTAATGTTGCCTAGTTTCACAAACTGACATCCGTTGGTTCCCATGTAACAAATAGAAAGAAATGCTGTCTCTTGTTTCTGCTCTTGGTGATAAAAACATTAGGTAAATTTCACAAACATCCCAAAATTCCAATTATTAGAAATTTTTGCTCACTCACTCGCTTGTTCTCCCTCTCCCTTTCTCCCTCCCTTTCTCTCTCTCTCTCTCTCTCTCTCTCTCTCTCTCTCTCTCTCTCTCTCTCTCTCTCTCTCTCTC
>JADRCD010189728.1:13123-23693 GCA_019843815.1 Montemys delectorum
CTCTCTCTCTCTCTCTCTCTCTCTCTCTCTCTCTCTCTCTCTCTCTCGCAACATGATGGGCGTGGAGGAGGCAGCGTCCCTCGGGGAGCCACCTGAATGGTGACCTGGATCCAGACAACAGGAAGAAGGAACCTCCAGTATGGCCGGCTGAGGAAGCCACCAAGAAGAAAAGAAGGAAGAAGAAGAAGGGCAAAGCAGCTGTGTCAGCAGTGCAACAAGAACTTGATAAAGAATCTGGAGCCTCGGTGAATGAAGTAGCAAAACAGTTGGAGAGACAAGCCCTGGAGGAGAAGGAAGCCCTGGAGGATGATGAGGAAGATGGAGATGGTGATGTTGATGGCGCAACTGGGAAGAAGAAGAAAAAAGAAGAAAGGACCAAAAGTCCAAACAGACCCTCCCTCAGTTCCAATATGTGACCTGTATCCTAATGGTGTATTTCCCAAAGGACAAGAGTGTGAATGCCCACCCACACAAGATGGGCGAACAGCTGCTTGGAGAACCACAAGTGAAGAAAAAAAGGCCCTAGACCAGGCTAGTGAGGAGATTTGGAATGACTTCCGAGAAGCTGTGGAAGCACATCGGCAAGTTATGAAATATGTCATGAGCTGGATCAAGCCTGGGATGACAATGATAGAAATCTGTGAGAAGCTGGAAGACTGTTCCCGAAAGCTAATAAAGGAAAATGGGTTAAATGCAGGCCTGGGGTTTCCCACTAGGTGTTCTCTCAACAACTGTGCTGCCCATTACACTCCCAATGCTGGTGACACGACGGTACAGTACGATGACACCTGTAAGATAGACTTTGGAACACATATAAGTGGTAGAATAATCGATTGTGCTTTTACTGTTACTTTTAATCCCAAATATGACATATTATTAAAAGCTGTAAAGGATGCCACTAATACTGGAATAAAGTGTCCTGGGATTGACGTTCGTCCCTGTGATGTCGGTGAGGCCATTCAAGAAGTTATGGAATCCTATGAAGTAGAAATAGGTAGGAAGACATATCAAGTGAAACCCATATGTAACTTAAATGGATATTCTATTGGGGCATATAGAATTCACGCTGGAAAAACCGTGCCCATTGTGAAAGGAGGGGAAGCTACAAGAATGGAGGAAGGAGAAGTGTATGCCATTGAAACCTTTGGGAGCACGGGGAAGGACGTGGTTCATGAGGACATGGAATGTTCACACTACATGAAAAAATTTGATGCGGGACATCTGCCAATAAGGCTTCCCAAGAACAAAACACTTGTTAAATGTCATCAATGAAAACTTCGGTACCCTTGCCTTCTGCCGAAGGTGGCTGGATCGCTTGGGAGAAAGTAAATACTTAATGGCTCTGAAGAATCTGTGTGACTTGGGCATTGTAGATCCATACCCACCCCTGTGTGACATTAAAGGATCATACACAGCACAGTTTGAACACACTATACTGTTGCATCCAACCTGTAAAGAAGCTGTCAGCAGAAGAGATGACTATTAAACTTAGTCCAAAGCCAGCTCGACGTCTTTATTTTCTAAGCTTTGTCGGAACACATTATACCACAAGTAATATGCAACATATTGTCTGTTTTAACAGTGGACCTGTGTAATACTGTTATCCGTGTTTAAAGGAATTTGATCAAAGGCAAACTGTTTACATGTAATTAACCAAGGAGAAGGCTTTCAAGACTTTAATGTTAACTGTTTCTCCCGTCTAGGAAATGCTGTACTGCTCACTAGTTAGGAATCACTTATGTGTTTTGTTTTGGAGACCTGAGAGATGCTTTTTGGATATTTATATTGCCATATTCTTACTTGGATGCTTTGAATGAGTACATTCAGTTCTGCAGTTATGCCCTCTGGTATTGCTTTTTAACCTTCCTGGAATCCATTTTCTAAAAAATAAAGACATTTTCAGATCTGAGAAAAAAAAAAAAAGAAATTTTCAGTACCATTTAGCTGATCTATCCTTACACATAAAAGTGAAGTAAGACACAGAAAGGAAGAAGCAGTCATCCAAATTAGGATGACGAGACACGGGAAGACCAGGTGTAGTGTATGAGTCTGAGCCTGAGCCTGGACGGGTCATCCTTAATATCCCTGGGACAACAGGAAATCATTTACCTATCGCTATTAACAAAACAGTGATGTGTCGAGGTCAAATTCAACACGTCCGTTCCTGTACTCTGGCTACATAGTTTGAAATGCTGCCTGAAGTGCTCCGATATATGGGAAATGCATCTATGCTCTGCACTGAAATGACCCAGCCTAAATTACATATAATAATAGAAAAGTAAAGTAATAATGATTAGTGTAGGCTAATAGCAAATCAGACTGAATGGTTTGCACTATACATGTTTCCATAAGTTTGAAACAATAAAGTTAACATTGGGAATAAAATACATATGGTATTCAATACAGATATTTACCTTCATATTTTAAAGGGCAAGAACTGTATAAACATATATCATGTTTAAACTTCACAAGGCTAATATAAATGTACTCAAATTATTTTAAAATTTCATAGGTTATATGTATCCAATTTACCTTGATAGATATTATAATACATACATCAATTACTATGAATTAATGAATTCCCCAAGTAGCTATAAGTTGTTTATAAATAGGACAATTTCAACACACAATTCCCAAATTATATCATTGTTCATATGAGTAAGAAAGTGAATCTTTGAGGAATTTATGAGGTTGAGAACCTATAGAGGTTGAGCTTTCTGAATTACAGAGAAAATGTCACCTGACCTTATAAAGTAAGTGGACAGTTTAAGATTTTCACATGGATAGGGGTGTGGAGCGGCAATACTCCAGCCTATAGTAAAATACTGAGTTTTAAAATGAACACTACATTGTGGAAATCAAGTTGAACACATCTTCCTGGGATCATTGTGACTGCCAAAGGAAATGCCTAAGCTCTGACTTAACTTATTTCGTTAAACATAACTTCAAGACACTCTTTTAGAAATCTTAAATGTGACAGTTATACTGGATTTTTTAATTGGCTAACAGGGTCTATAGCATCAGTAATAGAACACATACAAGGAACCAACCTCATGCCAAGTCCTTGCGTCAGTCAATATTCTTTGATTATTGAATCTAGTGTCAGAATCTAAGCTATGTGTGTAGATACAAAAATAATCCACAAATCCTTAACTCGTGCTTTTATTTAGGCTATTTATACGGTGGTTACTTGTTTATAGAAAAAATTTGAACTCCTACTAAATGTTCTGTGTACTCAATCAAAGGATCATGCTCAAGAAATAGTCAAACTCAGGGCTTAACTCAATCAATTTGAAACAAAGATATCAATAGAAAGAATCAGTAAAAACAAGAGCTAGTTTCTTTGAGAAAACCAACAAGATAGACAAACCTTAGCCAAACTAACCAAAAAGCACAGAGATAGTATCCAAATTAACAAAATCAGAAATGAAAAGGGAGGATGGCCTTGTTGGACATCAATGGGAGGAGAGGCCCTTGGTCCTGTGAAGGCTCAATGCCCCAGTGTAGGGGAATGCCAGGACAGGGAAGTGGGAGAGGGTGAGTTGGTGAGCAGGGGGAAGAGGAAATGGGATAGGGGGTTTTCTGAGGGGAAACCAGAAAAGAGGATAACATTTGAAATGTAAATAAAGAAAATTTCTAATAAAAAACAAAAATAAAAAAATATAAGAAAGGAAAAAAAAAAGAAATGAAAAGGGAGACAGCAATAGAAACTAAGGAAATTCAAAAAATCATTACATCTTACTTCCAAAACCTATACTTATCAAAACTGGAAAATCTAAAAGAAAAAGATGCTGGTGGGGGTGAGATAGGGAAGGTAGGGGAGCATCCTCTCAGAGGCACAGCTAGGGTGTGAAGAACTCTGGAAGAGGGGACAGGATAGGTGAACAACTTTGTTAATGTAAATAAATAAAATAATTTTAAAAAAAGTAAAAGAAAACGATGATTTTCTAGACAGATACCATGTATCAAAGCTACATCAAACCAAGATCAGGTAAACCAGTTAAACAGTCCCAGTGAAAAAATACTCAATAAAATTCTTACCAACCCAACACAATCACACATCAAAAGCATCATTCACCACAATCAAGTAGGCTTCATCCCACAGGATCAAGTAGGGATGGTTCAGGATACAAAAATTCATTAACGTGATCTATTATATAAACAAACTCAAAGAAAAAAGTCACATTATCACCTCATTAGATGCTAAAAAAAATCTTTCAACAAAATCAAACACACCTTTACATTAAAGGTCTCAGAGTGATCCAGAGTTCAAGGCATACACATCAGCATAACAAAAGCAATGTGTATGGCCTGATAAAGAACTTTAGGGAAAAACTACCTTCACAATACCCACAAATAATACAAACCATCTTGGTATAACTAACAAAGCAGGTTAAAGATCTGAAGATAAGAACTTTAAAAACGAAAAAAGTTAGACTCAAAAAAAAAAAAAAGCCCAATTTAAAATTGGGGTACAGAGCTAACAGAATTCTCAACAGAGGAATCTTGAATGGCTGAGAAACACTTAAAGAAATGCTCAACCTCCTTAGCCATTAAGCAAATGCGAATCAAAATGACCCTGATATTCTACCTTACACCAATCAGGATCAAAGATCAAAAACTCAATTGACAGCACAAGCTGGTAGGATGTGGATCCATTGTTGGTGGGAGTGCAAGCTTGTACAACCATTCTGGCAATCAACCTGGCAGTTTCTCAGAAAAATGAAAATAATTCTACTTGAAGACCCAGCCACACCTTTTCTGGGTATATATCCAAAAGATGCTCTACCATACCACAATAACACATGCCCCACTATGTACATAGCAGCCTTATTTGTAATAGCCCAAAACTGGAAACAACCCAGATGTTCCTCAACTAAATAATGGATACAGAAAATGTGGTTCATTTACACATGAAATACTACTCAACTATAAAAAAATGAGGACATCATGAATTTTGCAGGCAAATGGATGGAACTAGAAAATATCATCCTGAGTATGGTAACCCAGACCCAAAAGGACATGCATAGAATGTATTCACTCTTAAGGGATTTATTAGCCAAAAAATACAGAATACCCATGATATAGCCCATGGACCCAAAGAAAGTAAATAAGAAGGAAGCCCTAAGTAAGAATGCTTGAACCCACTTAAAAGGGGAAACAAAATAGCCATGGGAGGCAGAGGGAAGGAGGTTCTTAGGTGGGAGAGACAATTGAAAGGGAAATAAGTTAGTGTGAGTATCAAGTATGGAAGATACAGGAGAAAGTACCAGAGTCCCAGTATAATGAAGTTATGCAGTTATGGGGTTGGGTTGGGGAGAGAGGAATCTCTACGAACTCCCAGAGACCTGGGATGGAGGATGCTCCCAGGAGTCAATGAGGCTGACCTTAGGTGAAATGCACAACAGTGGAAATATGGAACCTGAAGAGACCACCTCCAGTAGCCAGACCGGACCTCCCACTGAGGGTTGAGGACATCAACTCACCTACAAAACTTTTGACCGAAAGTTGACCCTGTCTAAAAGAAATACAGAGACAAAGACAGAGCAGAAATGGAAGGAATGGCTGACCAGTGACTGACCCAACTTGTGACCCATCCCATGGGCAAGCACCCATCTCTTGACTTTGTTATTGATGCTAGGTTTCCCTTACAAACAGGAACCTAACATAGCTGTCCTCTGAGAGGCTCTACCTTGCAGATGACTGAGACAGATGCAGAAACGTCAGCTTAACATTGGACTGAGGTTGATGACCCCTGTGGAAGAGTTAGGGGAAAGGTCAAAGGCCTGCAAGGGGATGGTAATCCCATAAGAAGACTAGCAGTGCCAGCTAACCTAGACCCCCCTCAGAGCTCCCTGAGACTTAGCTATCACGCAGGCAGGTCCAAGGCCCCCTGGCACATATGCAGCAGCGGGCTACCTTGTCTAGCTTCAGTGGGAGAAGAAATATAAAATCCTAAAGACTTGTTGCACCCGCGGCAGGGATGTGTATATTTAGGGTGGGTATCCTGTCTAATGTGAAAGGGATAACTGAAAGGGAGAGGAACCCTGGGAGGGGGACAACATTAGGGATGTAAATACATAAATGCGTCTTAAAAATCATTGCTACAATGTTAGCAAAACCAAAAAGAAAATTGTTTAACTTTAAAAAGTAATTTAAAATATTAAGATTGTGAAATGTAAGATTATTTGGTGGTGAAGAGCACACACTGCTCTTGTACAAGACCAAAGTCTGTTTCCCAGTTGTTTATATCAGGCGGCCTGTAACTCCAACTGAGTGGGAATCCATTGTCTCTGATTTCTGAAAGTACCTCACCTGAGTGAACATGACCCCACAAACATATTCCTAATTTAAAATAATGAAAATAATTTCTAAAACATATTTTCCAAGGAAAAATACCAACTTATATTTATTGAATATTCTACTTGAAAGGTCTGTTTCAGTTTACACTGAATGTACTACTTATCTATATTGAGCAGTGTAGGAAAGTGTTGTCACCATACAGAGTCATGGTCTCAGTTTTCTCTAACCAAATCCCTTTCCATGTTAAATAAATCTGAGCTCTAAACAGAAAGACACATGGTGTGTTCCAGCACTGCCTTGCCCTCTTTCTCAGCTGCTGGAGGTGGTGATATGCAGAGACAGGGAGTGAAGTCTTGCACATTCTCACAGCTATTAAATGTCAGGCCACTGCTAAAGTTGAACTTGAGGATGAACAATAAAATGCTTGAAATTGCACGCAACTTCCTTTTAGCTCAAATAACACAATAACAAGGCAGCTAAAATGTAGGAGCTTGATGGTAGGGCTAAAGTCAGGTTAAACTCAATCTAATTAAGCTGTGACTATGCCACAATTCAACTTCACAGTAAGAAATCAGAAAAAAAGAAAGCAGCACAATTTTGCAACAAGGTGAAGAAAAAGAATGTAGAAGCCTACATGCTATGGAAAAGAACCAAACTTCCAATTGTGACACTTTGATCACCTTGTTTATTACATACTCAGTATCTGAAACATAATAAAATGACGAGTCTTACAAAGAAGCTCAGGAATATGACCCCTAATTAAGGAAAAAAATGTAGTTCACAAAACATGGCCTGTAGACAGTCCAGCATTTGAAAGTCTAACAAGGGATCAGATTGATTAAATTTATTGATAATTAGATATATGTTGGACAGAATATATGAAAGAGAAGTGTGGACTAGTGAGAAAAGAAGGACTTGAAAGTAATACATGAAATAACAATGTTTATCTCACTTTTAAGAGACAGGATGAGGGGGATACAGAAATCTCATAAGAAGGGTATATATATCCAGTGTGGTCCTTACAGTCACTCCTCTCTGGTCTTCAACAGCTTTGCCTGACAGAAAAGAAGGTTCTGTGTTCAGAAGGGAACAGAAGTGTCACACACAGCATAGCTAAAGCTCCTCTGGACCTATGCAGCATTAAGTAACATATTTATATGTTTGTATACTTTCTCAATTAGCAAATACACAGTGTATTGATTCATCAGCAATTCATAACTGTGCAGATAAGGAAACTGAGAAACTGAAAACTTACTAATATCATCACTTGTATATTAGTAATACATGTAAAACATTACATTTAAGGTATATGAGTGGAGCTATCTTGTTACAAATTACATTGCAATTGAAAGGACTTGGTGCAAAATGTTGACAAAAGACTATTAGATTTGAGAACATGATAGACTCACCTATTTCTAGGTATACCTAGTTCTACATCTACACCAGGCAATGAGTAACACTACCTAGCTCACTTTTAGAACTTTTTACCATGTAAAATTAATCAGTATATTTAATTGAGCATTATTTTTGCCCCTAAAGTTAAGAATTGTTCACTTTAGCACTAGACTCTGATCTCTACAACATGGTGATTTAGGAGATATTTAGCAGCACACCTGGTGTTTCTATGACAGGAGTATCCTTATGAGTGTAACAATTAACATTGTTTACAGATATTATCAGCTATTTGTTAACAAGCTTCTATTCAGATCCTATTCTTTCCTGTACATCTCTGCAATACACTCTAGGACAAAGTTATTAAATACTAAGACAAGAAGTAGACAGTCACTACCAGTCAAGATACTCAATGGTAAGGACATACTTCTAGAAATGTCTGGGGTTTGCTTCTTGATCACATGCTATGTGTGGTACTAGAAACATAATTAAAAACACAGTGTGTCTACACATTCAAAGACCTCGCTAAAACCAATACCTTCCAGGACCAACTCCCTTTTGAGAAAACAAAAAATAAACCTTCTCTAGTGTTAAAATTGTTCTTTTATTTAGTCCCTTTTCCAAAGCCTCAGTATGAAGAAATCTAGCTGGTCTGGGTATTAAATTAATTCTACCAGTAGATAAATACTGAGCAAACATCCTAAGTCCTCGTGGCTTTATTTTGCACACTATTGTGTGGATATAAGTTGACAAAGATTTGGAAATAAGAAAATAATTCATAAATCTGCTAATGCCAAGGCAAAGAACAAGTGCTTAATATTTTTAACTTTCTCTCCCTCACATCTCCTAAGAGCAAACAGAATCTTTTGGGATATTCTTATTTAGGGCTTTACTGCTGTGAACAGACACTATGAACAAGGCAACTCTTATTAAGGACAACATCTAATTGGGGATGGCTTACAGGTTCAGAGTTTCATTCCATTATCATCAGGACAGGAAACACAGCTGTTTCCAGACAGACAGAGCACTGGAGGAGCTGAGAGTACATCTTCATCCAAAGGAAGCCAGGAGTAGACTGACCTCAAGCAGCTAGGAGGGTCTCAAAGCCCTCATACCCACTGACACGCTTCCTCCAACAAGGCCACTCCTCCTCCAACAGAGCCACCCTTCTAATAGTGAAACTCCCTGGGCCAAGCATGTTCATACCACCACAAAGACCATCTTCTGATTTTGCTTATTAATTTGAAAGCATTGTGTTCAGAAAACATCAAATTTATACAGCATTAAAGCAATGTGAAAATACAAATAAAGGAAAGATCTGGACTAGAATTGTTGGGAGAGCTACAAACTTCAAAGTCCACCCCTGGTAGTTTATTCTCACCAGGTAAACTCCAAATATCAAGGTTCTACAACCTCCTGATACAGTGACACAGGAAAGGAATCAAGGGAAAAAAATAATGAAGCTGGGGGAGACATTCCAGATTATCTGGACCAATACTATTCACCAAATAATAACCACATTCTGCTCACTGCTCCTTCACCTCCTGCAATCCTTGCCTCCCATCCATCTCCCCTTCTCCTCTGGTATCTACTCAGGGTATACATTCACCCTGGCACATCAAGTCTCTTCCAGGCTACATGCATCCTGTCAAACTGAGGCCAGACAAGGCAGTCTGCCTAGAAGAACATATCCCAGAGACAGGCAACAGCTTTGGAGATAGCCCCTTATCCCGTTGTTCAGGACCCACATAAAAACTAAGCTGCACATCTACTACACATGTGCAGGGGCCCTAGGTCCAGATCCTCTATATTTTTTGGTTGGTGGTTCAGTCTCTGAGAGCCCCAAGGGTCCAAGTTAGTTGACTCTGCTGATCTTGTGTGAAGTTCCTGTATCCTTTGGGGCCCACAATCCTTCCCTCAACTCTTCCAGAAGAGTTCCCAAGTTCCATCTATTGTTTGGCTGTGAATTTCTGCATCCCTCTGAGTCAGCTGCTGGGTATATCCTCTCAGAGGACAATATGCTCCTGCCTGCAAGCTTAACAGAGTATTATTAGTAGAGTCAGGAATTGGTGCTTGCTCATGGTATGGGCCTCAAGTTGTGCCTATTATTGTCCCTAGACTCTACTCTATCTCTCATACCTCTAGTTATTGTGGACAGGATAAATTTTGTGTGAAAAGCAAAACTCATATTTTAAAGAAATACTTGTTGTATTTTACATGGGTTAAAGAAAATGGAATATATTCTTCCTAAAAAATTTTAGATTGCAAAACAACAAAAGTTTTGGATGTGCTTCATGCCATTCTTAAATATATATTTTTATATATTTTATATATTATACTTTAATATATAAAATATATTATATAAAATATTTTTATATATTTTATATATTATATTTTAATATATAAATATATATTTAAGAATGGCATGAAGCATATATATAGTTTTATATACATAGTTATATATATGTTTATATAGAGAGAACTTTAAAGACACACATGAGGTGATATGGAAAACTAAAAATTAAAATATTTGTAAAAGATTGCAAACTAAAGGAAAATAAAATGAACAAAGTAAAGGAAAACTAGAAACACCCCAACAATATCCAAATCCTAATCCCAGAACTTGTTAGCATATTTGTTTACATGGCAAAGATGTGTTAAAGTTGCAGGTTGTATTAAGATGCCATCTAGCTAAGTTTAATGAATGATTTTCTTGTCCTTTGTGAGAGTATCCAATGTCATCACAAGAACCTCAAAAAAAGAACGAGAAGAATAAGAATAAGAATAAAAATAAAAATAGGAGGAAGACAAAGGAGGAGGAGGAGGAGGGAGGAGGAGGAGGAGGAGGAGGAGGAGGAGGAGGAGGAGGAGGAGG
>JADRCD010189728.1:23703-33982 GCA_019843815.1 Montemys delectorum
GAGGAGGAGGAGGAGGAGGAGGAGGAGGAGGAGGAGGAGGAGGAGGATGACGACGACGACGACGACAACAACTAAGACGAGGATGAGGATGAAACTGATAGGGGCTGGGACCAGAGTAAAGCCAGATAAGGGTTTGTTCTAATATTGTTAATTTGATGATGGTAAATATATTTAATTTCAGGGAGTAGAAGAAGAGGAATTTTGGTTGTGATGTACTTTTAGACAAGCTAGACCTGTTGGGGGTTTGAAGTAGTGTTTAAGGCCATGGATAGGAGAGGAAAGGTTCCGTTAAGAAAGAGGAGACTTTTGTTCTAATATTCACTTACCAGTGAATACATACCATGCATGTTCTTTTGTAATTGGGTTACCTCACTCAGAATATTTTCTAGTTCCACCCATTTGCCTAAGAGTTTCATAAAGTCATTGTTTTTAATAGGGGGTTAGTACTTCATTGTGTAAATATACCACATTTTCTGTATCTATTCCTCTCTGTAAGGACATTTGGGTTCTTTCTAGCTTCTGGCTATTATAAGTAAGGCTGCTATGAACATAGTGGAGCACATGTCATTGTTATATGTTGGAGCATGTTTTGGGTATATGCCCATGAGTGGTATAGCTGTGTCAGAATATCCAAAATTCTATTTATAGGCCACATGAAGCTCAAGAAGAAGGAAGACCAAAATATGGATGTTTCAGTCCTTCTTAGTAGGGGAAACAAAATACTCACCAAAAGAAATACAGACACAAAGTGTGGAGCAAAGACAGAAAGAAAGACCACACAGAGATCCACCTGGGGCTCCATCCCATATACAGTCACCAAACCCAGACACTATTACAGATGTCAAGAAGTGCTTGCTGATAGGTAGGAAGAGCCTGATATAATTGTCTCCTGAGAGGCTCTTCCAGTGCCTGACAAATACAGAGTGGGATACTTGCATTGGACTGAGCACAGGGTCCCCAATGGAGGAGTTAGAGAAAGGACTGAAGGAGCTGAAGGAGTTTGCAACTCCATAGGGGGAGCAACAGTATCAACCTACCAGATTTCCCAGATCTCTCAGGGACTAAACCACCAACCAAAGAGTACAGAGGGAGGGACCCAAGGCTCCAGCCACATATGTAGCAGAGGATGGATGGCCTTGTCAGGCATCAATGGGTGGAGAGGCCCTTGGTCACGTGAAGTCTCAATGCCCCAGTGTAGGGTAATGCTAGGGTGGGTAAGTGGAAGTGAGTTAATGGAGCACCCGATAGAAGCAGGGGAGGGGAGGGGATAGGGAGTTTCGGGGTGGGACTGGGAAAGGGGATAACATTTAAAATGTAAATAATAAAATATCCAATAAATATTAGAAAAGAAGAAAAGAAAGGAAGAAGAATCTTTCTTGGGTGAGGAGGAACACCTTATACCATGAGGAGCCAGGCTTAGTTAATACGTGACTTATGCTATGTGACAGGGACCAAGGGACAAAAGTCAGGCCACTAAACTGCCTTTGATGGCAGGGAGATTGAGTAGAACTTTGTCCTGCTCAGGATCCTTCTCTCCCCAGGGAGAACAATCTAACAGACTAAGAGTGTCACAAGTCAAAGAAGGGGATGGAAACAATTTCCCAAGGAGAAACACAGCCCTGATGACCCATGAATTTAGAATCTTGTGAGTTGGGCAACTTCTCGCCTCTACAAATTGAAGAGAATGAGTATGAGCTATTTTAAGATGCTAAAATTGTGATAATTTATTGCACCAACAATAATACAAAGCATAGGGGGGAGAATAAACAATACAACTGGAAATAATTAAGAAACAAACATACTTGCTGATAATGAACAAAATCTGGTCCTGTGAAAAGACTAATAAAAAACACAGACCTCTCTTGAGACAAATGAAGCAAATAAATGAGTGATTGGGCAAATAAACCATATTAGGAATGAGAAACAAGGATATCACAGCAAAGGCTGAACACACTAAAAATAGTGAGGACAGTATGAACAACTTTGAAATTATAAATTAAGTGGATGAGTGCTTAGAAAAATAGAATTCATAAACTTGATTCAAAACATGATAAAGAAATCAGACAATCTGCCAAAAACTAATGGAAATCAATTTTCAGCAAAAACATTTTCTCTCAGAGAGAAAAGAAGCCCATGAAGATTGCTTAGAAAGGAAACAAACAAAATTCTGGTACCAAACAAACCCAATGCCTTCAAATTTGCTTTGATGTTTGATCAGTGATCCATGCATAAGGGCTTTTGCCATAGTCTGGCCCACCTGGAGGGACACAAAGTATAGAGGACATGTGACTTCTATGAGCCTACTTCCACATTCAGAGCCTGGAGATTTAGAACTCTAAATATGAGCTGCTGGAGAACATTCCAGATTCAATTCATAGGAAATTTTGTTACTAAGACTGGTGATTGATAAGAGTACTGAAGATCCCAATAGGAGAATAAACACAGACAATAAATCTTGTAGTTTATCAAAATGCTAGTACCAGTCTTTAAAAAATATCTTTCTGTTATTTTTGACAATTTCATACATTTTATTAGGAACTGTTGTTTTCATCTCTATTGCCTCTTTCAATCTCCAACTAAAATCCTTGTTCTTCCTAATACCCTTCAAATTTATTATAGTGTGTGTGTGTGTGTGTGTGTGTGTGTGTGTGTGTGAGCGCGTGTGCGCGCTCACGTGTGTATATTTGTTCCACGGAGCTTAGCTAGCTTTCCTAACATGAACATGGTTTTCTGGCAACATTTGTTGAAGCACAGACAACATGACAACAGCTAAATAACTGAGGAAAAATTACTTCTCCTAGCAACCATTAACTGACAGTAGTTCCTTATGAGGCGTAGAGTTTTCATCCCTCTTTCTAATGAAATTCTGACAATGCCAATTTCATAAATATTAGGTGCAGGTAATCACGAGTACTGTGAGTACACGAGTATGTTGAGAAGCACTCAACATAGGAGTCCTTCTGCTCTTTGTCTCTTAAATTCTATCATTTCTTCTGTAATATTCCCTGAGCCTTCCTCAAGGTGATAATAGATTTTTTTATTTATTCGTAAGCACTCAGTCATTTATTCTCAGCACTTTGGGCAGTTGTGAGTCTCTATATTCACCACTGTCCACAGGGAAAAGTAGCTTCTGAAATCACAGCATAGAACACATCACTATGTGGATATAAATAAATACAGGTATTTAAAAGTCAGTTGGACAATATGACCACTTAGCAAAACAACAGTATTAAGTCTCCTCTTAGAGTTTATGACCTCCTTGACTACAGACTTTTAATCAAGTATTCAGTACTAGACATAAGCTCCTTTTTTGGAGTTGGTCTCAGTTCTAATTAGTAAGAGGTCGCTTACCCCATAATAGTGCTGCCAGCATTGGACCAGAGGACACAACTTGTCTGGAGAGATATTATATCGGGTAGAGTTCCCTTCAGGATGAAACTGTTGATCATTTTGTCTGCCTCTGTGCCTTGTCTAGCACTCTCAAGTACTATGATCCCTAGCCCGTAGGAAGTAAATTCCCAGTTTTGTTCTATTTTGCTTTCTCAATACTCTACCAAAATGTGGCTTGTTTTCAGAAACAGAGTCTTAACATCTCATTCTGTTTGGCAACCAACAATGGTGATAACCATTACTGTTTGTAAAGGTGGATTCTGGGATCTCCCAGACTACCAGCATGTAGGAATACATCTCATATCAGTCATTGAGATATTCATTTAATTACTCGTGACTTCAGGGGGCAGTATTATCCACCCATGCAGAATACCTCTGTCCAAGCCCTTTAGTCTTAATTCAGTATTTTAATATGTTTACAAAATAGTTGATTTCTATATGGCTTTTTCAGGCTCCAATTTTGGTCAACTCTTTACTCACAAGCCCTCTCTTTACTATCCTACCATACTCCCACTTAAATGTTTATACCACAGCATCCTCCCTTGTATTTAATCACATGTGTTCGACTTCATCTTTCCTCCAGTCTCTTTTTTAAACCCCAGCCCTTTACTGGCCCTTAAAGTAGAAACTGAAGGGTTCTTTGGAAGTCAGTTGTGTCAGGGTGTTTTGCTGGGGCAAACACGTGAAGGAGTGTTTTCCTGAAGTGGACACAGGTGATAGGCTAAGGTAGACGCATGAAGGAAGGGTTCACTGAAGCAGATCCAGGTGAAAGGATTTTCCCTAAAGCGAGCACACAAAAGGACACCTGATGAAGGATTCTTTTCTTGCATGTATTAATTCACTTTATTTGTATAGTTGAGCTCCATTTGTCAGGACTCCATAGAGAGAAACACACCAAAAATCTTCCGGTGGTGTGCTGTGGCTTCTTGCTGCTTCAGCAAACTCCAGACAACTGGCAGGGTGATGGCAGCTGAGACAGATTTACGTGCTGAGGTAAGACATGTGGTAAGACAAGACCCTTGGAGGATACATGATGTTTTGAGGGAATATAAACAAGACTCCACAAAATTTGTGAGTGCATTGAGCTGCTGCTGCTGACCTGTGAACCGAACTACTGATTTGCTGACAATGCAGATGGCATTTCTAAGCAGGTCCACTTCCCCTGTATCATTTCTTTTCTACTACTTCTGGTGAGTGGTGGGCTGGAAGGGAGGTCAAAGCATTTAAAGACCATCATTAAGAGGGGAATTGGAAAAAGTTGAAGTTACAAGCCCCTTTCTGGCTTTCTGCCCTCTACAGGGACTCAACATTACACATACTAATCCAGTACTTGAAGAACAATATCGACTTAAAAAACAAAACAAACAAACAAACCCAAAACACTAAGTAGCATCTTTTCTTATTGACCGTATATACCCACAGTTAGTATATGTTATGCTCTATGTGTACGTTCTACACAAGAATGCCACTATACAGCTAGATATTTACCAGTATTGCCTGTCTAGCAGTCTTTATCCTGAGTGAATATAGTATTTTTTATCTGCTTGTGAGTCCCTGAAATTTTTTCAATCTCCCATGGTCATTCTCCTGTCCTGATATCAGAACACAGACCTCATAAGACATATAGAACATTTAAGGAACAGTAGGCCAAACTGATATTTTACCAGAGGCTTTCAGGCAGAAGGGGAGTGTCCAGAAGATATAGTCTTCTTCATCAGGGCCATCATGATGAATGTGCTTATTTTCCAGCTTTTAAAATCCCCTGATCCACATCACTATAGTGGAATCTGAGTGAGTCGCTAGTCAAATTCTTAAACTTAAAGGAAGTGAATCCATCTTTCCTTTCACACTTGTCTTTTTCTATGAGTCATACTTCCAGCAATAATCTTGGATACCAGAAACAACAGGTCTCATAGTCAAAATATGTGGAAAGAATCAAATCTGGGACTGGAGAGATGACTCTTTATACAAAGCACATGCTGCATACATTTGATAAACAGTGTTAAGATCTCCACATCCTGTGGAAGAGCCTGGAAGATATAGACATCACTTAAAGTCACAGTACTCCCTGGAATAGGCTGGAGGTCTAGACTAGCTATTAGTGAGCTCCACATTCAGTATGAGGCTGTGTATTAATAAAAGAAGTGAGTGAGAGAGATACAAAAGATACCCTCTGTCAATCTTGGATTTCCACAGGCATGTGCAACATGCAGAACCATGAGTCTGTGCCCATGTACAAGCAAACATACTTAATATTAATAATAACAACAACAAACAGCAACAATGACAACACACACACACACTATGAAGCCCTCTCATGAAGCATCAACCTTCTTATCATCAACAATGCCCTAGGTGTCCAGCAGCATATGTATAGTAGAGGATGGCTAAGTCGGTCATCAATTGGAGGAGAGGCCCTTAGCCCTGTGAAGGTTCTATGCCCTAGTGTAGGGGAATGCCAGGGCTAGTAAGCAGGAGAGGATGGGGTGGTAAGCAGGAGGAGGGGGGAGGGAATAGGGGTTTGGGTTTTTTTTTTAATTTTTATTTTAATTTTATTTATTTTCTTTTTTCCAGAGGGAAAACTGGGAAAGGAGATATTGTATGACATGTAAATAATTTAATAAATTATTTAAAAATATTTAATAAAAGAACAAAAACAAAAACAAAAAACCAATGCCTTATGTGGCTATCTTGAGTTGATGATCATTTAGACATTTCCTGACAAAGGTGCCAACTCTTGGTCCTTCCTTATGTAAAGTCTACCCAGATCATTGAATAAAGATCCTAGATCATTAAACTTCTCTGCTCTCTCTGACTTGTCCATAGAAAGTCAAGCTCCTTTTCTGATTTAGCCCATGCTTGCTTCTTTGATCAACTATTTGGAAAAGCTGACCAAATCTGATACTTTGAGGCTCCCAAATATGAAACTTTTCCTTTAAGCTCTATGATATAGAGATTATGATCCCCGCTGTGTGGTGGTGGCACACACCTTTAATCCCAGCACTTGGGAGGCAGAGGCAGGTGGATTTCTAAGTTCGAGGCCAGCCTGTGAGAGTACAAAGTGAGTTTCAGGACAGCCAAGGCTACACAGAGAAACCCTGTTTCGAACAACAAAAAAACAAAACCAAAAAAAAAAAAAAAAAAAAGAAAGAAATTATGATCCCTTAAAAGTAAGTAAGTCAATACTTGTGATACAACTAAGTGAACTGTTTTACACTCAAACTAGATAGTGATATTAATGTGTGTAGTATCATATTACTTTGAAAATAAAAGGAAATTTTTAAAAGTAACTGAAAGTTCATAAGTGGTGTTAAAATATTGTCTACGTTCTTCAATAGTTTAATGTGTTTTAAAAGTTGATTATTTTTTATTATTTTTTATTATTTTTATATGTTATCATATAATATTGTGATCCTAGAGCTATGGGAGAGAATCTACTGGAATCTACTGGATTCGTCTATATTAATGTATACACCATAAATAGGGGTCATTACCTGGCCCTGATGTACAGCTTCACTAGGCCAGTTAGACTGTCAACTCCAACAAGAGCTTTTTAGCCACCAGTAGAAGAAAACTGTTTTCTGAAATTAGATAAATTTGAAACATAGTCCTTCACTAACAGCCACTTATGTTCCTGCGTGTGTGTGTGTGTATGTGTGTGTGTGTGTGTGTGTGTGTGTGTGTGTTGTGTAGTCCCTTTCTGATAAGCGTGATTTATTAATTAACCATATGAACAAATGATATTTTTATTGCTGGAACACTACTCTTACAAAGACTTTTGTTTGCTATGTTGTTTGTTGTTGTTGTTGTCTGTGTGCTTGCCATTTAGATTTCAAAAAATAGGAAAGATATATGGTTCACAAGATTAGAAAGCTGAAGTTTCTACATAAGTGGAGCATTGCTTCTGTGTCAGAAAATATCAGTGTGAAAAATGAGATCAAAATGCTTTGGGTTTCAGAAACATAAATGAGCAAATAGCTGTAAAATCTAAGAACTGCATGAGAAACCAATTTGAAAGTTGAACAACAGAAAAGACATCCATTATTCAAATTGCTATCACCAGACAAGTATAAAATTTATTTGATGTAAACATAATTTCTGAAAGATAGCTAAGAATTTCCCTCTCCAGATGAAAAATGAAAATCTTTTTCCAGTGCTTCTGCATAAAGTCATATTATTATATTATCTGTGATTTCCAAGTATTGTATATCAATTGATAGGATGGAAATGAACAAGAATATCTCCTTTTCTGCTAAGGATAAATTAAATAATGATTTCATGCATAAGACTCCCATTGAGGATAATGGAATTTTTGATTCAATGCAACAAAATCCCAGCATCTGAGGTAATCAGGATATATCTTTATTCTTTGTTTAGGGAGCCTAGAAGAAAACTATATGTCATTAATAAGGATAAAACACAGTTTCTTAACTATTGAGGTAGAATCACAAAAATTAAAAATCATCAACAACAACAAAACTCAAGTCTAGTGTCCCAGGTCTGTAATTACAGCTACTTGAGAGGTTGAATAATGAAGTAATGAAGATCAGAGTCAAGATCATGACCTGTTGCAAATATAGAGCTCATTACAATTTAGCAAGACTCTGCTTCAAACCAAGTAGATATAAATAAATTAGTTATATGTTGGTTGGTAGATAGAAAGATAGATACAGACAGACAGACAGACAGACAGACAGATAGATAGATGATAAATAGATATGTATATTCATACATATATACATACAAACATGCATACATATATACATATATATATGCATACATACGTACATACATACATACATACATACATACATACACAGACAGAGAATGCTGAAAATATAGCTCAGTCTATGAGTGTTTATCTAACATACTCCAGGCTCTCTACCCTATTTCCAGCCCTGCCAGTACTTCTAGGAGAAAAAAAAGCAGATGCCAAGTAATAAAACTTGAATAAATCAAGAATTTATGGATATGGACGGCAAGAATCAGTAATACAAATTAAACATTCATGTGTGGTACAGCAGATTCCAGTTTTCAGAGAAATCAGCAGTTTGACTGATGAACTAAAACTATTTAAAATCTCTGAAAATTTCCCTCAGGCTGTAGATCAAATGTGGAAATAAATCCATTCAAGGAAATATACATAACCCCAAGAACATAAGACAAATGTGACGTTTGAGACTTGTTGATCTCACATACCCCTAAAGTGTGTGAGTTGAAGAACCTATGGCATGGATGCTCTGTTCTGAGAAAGGTTGGGTGGGGGCTAGTTTTCCTTGATCTCAGTCTTGGGCTCTGCCTTCACCCTGATAGAAGATGACTACAACAAGCCACTTCCCTTTCTACTTTTCTCATTCTAGTTAGGCAGAAAGCTCTTTTGGGGGCACAAGCAAGTAGACAAGGTGCAAGAGACAGAGTGCCATGGTGCTTGTCTTAGTCAGGGTTTCTATTCCTGCACAAACATCATGACCAAGAAGCAAGTTGGGGAGGAAAGGGTTTATTCAGCTTATTTCCACATGGCTGATGATCACCAGAGGAAGTCAGGACTGGAACTCAAGCAGGTCAGGAAGCAGGAGCTGATGCAGAGGCCATGGAGAGATGTTCCTTGCTGGCTTGCTTGCTTCTCCTGGCTTGCTCAGCCTGCTCTCTTATAGAACCCAAGACTTCCAGCCCAGGGATGGCACTACTCCTTTGATCACTAATTGAGAAAATGCCCCACAGCTGGATCTCATGGAGGCATTTCCCCAACTGAAGCTCACTTCTCTGTGATAACTCCAGCCTGTGTCAAGTTGACACACAAAACTAGCCAGTACAGTGCTGTTTGTCCATTCCCATCTTACAGTGCGGAGAAAAGGAGTGATTGTAGAGCAGTGTTGTGGGGTTTTCAGTGTAAGAGAGAAACTGCTAGTAGAAAAAGAGCTCTGAAGCTCAGTACCTCTGCTACCGGGGCTTACTTTATCTGTAATAGTCTGTGGACATCTCCATGTGCAACAGTGATGAATTTAGAAGGATGCTGGTAAGCTCATAACACAAGTAAAACACTACTGTGTCAGAAGTTAGAGGGACTTCCTATGAACATACAGATCAAAGTTGCATTTTTTTTATTTATTTTATTTTTTTGAGAAATGGACTTCCCAGAATTGCTTCAACCAAGTCACTAAACAAAAATAGCAATGACTACCAGGTAAACAAAAAACTATTCTGGTTTGAATTGCAGGAGGTAAATTTATCTAAAGCCTCTATGTTGGAGATACCACTGCAAAGATCACACAGCTATATAGAGAAGAATCTGAGAAGTCTAAGCTCCTTTACAAACAGAACCAAGAGCATGGTAAGGTGTTTATAATAAATCACCTTTAAGATAATACCAATTTCAAACTTTCAAGCCACCAAAGCCAAAGGCAAGCCTGTCATAAATAAGTGGCCTCATCCAAGGTCACTCAGACTACAAAGCTGAATTCAGCTTTGTCATTTCCACTAGGTAGTTTGGAGGTTGTTGATAATGTAATCATGCATTTCAGAAACAACTGAACTGATGGAGTCCACTGTTTTATATTTTGATGTTGAAACCATCTCACTTCTTCTCTATGGAGAGTAGATACCCAATTACTTATATTTCTTCGTACGTATGTCAAGGTGTTACATCCATGTGTATGTATAGTGTATATACCAGTGTCCAGTGTAATATGGTATTTATTCTCCACCTTATTTTTGAGACAGGGATTCTTAGTGAACGTGGAGCTCACATGTTGGCTAGGCTAGAAGGCCAACAAGCTCTTGGTAATATTCTGTCTCATCCTTCTCCAAGTGCTGTGTGATGTGCTTGTGTATGTGTCTCTCTCCCTCTCTCTCTCTCTCTCTCTCTCTCTCTCTCTCTCTCTCTCTCTCT